>OY757911.1:78530680-78713180 GCA_963585895.1 Sepioteuthis lessoniana
TGCCATAAAACCCAACAAACCAAACCAAACCAACCCATTATCCATCGCTTGTGGCTGGTCATCTAGGTTGCCTCCTATGTCCGTACACAGTTGATGTAAGTCTTTGCTAGCCGACCAACTGTTGCATGGCCATATCCTGGTGTCCAGAAGAAAACGTCACTTATGAGTTTGCCCTTGCTTCTCTAGCACTACTCTACAGATCTTGGTTGTCTAGAAATTATGGGGCACAGGTGGCTGTACAACTGCTGTTTCATGGGATGCTTTTTCGAGATTTGGTTAAGAAACCTCGCAGCATTCATGAATAGTTCCTATCTATGTTTTTAGTCGGTATAGTGTCGCCAATGCCCCGGGAGACCTGGGTTCAATACCAAAAACTTTTAAAATGCTACTTGATACCTCCTTGCTTAACACTCAGCAATTAAATGTATGTATCAAGGGTAAAGTGGAGCAATACAGTGAAAGTAGTAGCGCTCTCCCCTACACCTCGGTGTAGTAGCTACTGAAAAGAGAGCCTTCTGGTCGTCTTCGAATACGGTCACCAGGTCATCATGTTTTTCTCCGTGTGTCTTATCAATGTCCATGGTGTCCAACCATAGTGTAGTATGGACACGTATACAACTTAAAGAAATCTCGTTTTATTTTATTGGCTGGATTAGGTTTTCATATCAGTGGGTGAAATATTGCAGCTAATTTTAGTGAGTAGGTTGCTCTTTTTTGTTTAAAACACATATACTCGGTTTTATTTGCGATCGCATAGAGGTCAATGCTTCCCGCTGCTTTCTCCAAGTCAAGTAGGAGGTATTATCCTTGAGTTGGTGTATTTTCAAGAAGTGATTAATAATCTGCGTAGTCTGTATATATAATAGCTTCTTGCGGTATATCGTCTGCTTCTTTACTTTCCCAATATGAAGACATTTTTATTTGTTAGATCTATGGAGGTTCTAAGTACGTAAGCTTGGCAGAGTATAAAAAACAGTTCTGATGTCCTGTCTTGCAAGTTTCTCATGACTATGTCAAAAAAGCCGTTGCTCCATCTGGTGCGCGAACCATTATAAAACATCATTGTAACACTGAAAGTTACTATGGGAAGACCATATGCGAGTAGTACTTGCTCGATCATTCTTATTTTGTATGGAATCAAATGCTTGAAGAAATTGACGAAAAGTTGTGTTTCCAGGAGATGTTTTGTTCATACTCTCACGATGATTCGACGAATTATCTGATTCTGTGATGTTTTAAAGCGGTTTCTTTGAAAGCCGTTTTGAATCTTCCAAAGAATTTTCTTGATTTCGAGTCGTATACGATTGAGAATCGGCATATTATAAACTTTAGTAGTTATAACAGTAAGAATTTTACATCTGTAGTTTTCTGTGATTTGAAGGTGATCTTTTTTGGGGAAGTAAAGGATGCTGCCTTTCGAACTTTTTTCCTTCGAGTTTTGTTTATTGACAGAGTTGCATAATTGGAGAGATATATTAAATATTCTCGTTTACCAAACTTCTGGAGTTATTTCGTCAAGACCGGTGGCTTTTCTAGTTTAATTTTTTTATATACTGCGTCAAGGTATTCCTTTTTAAATTGTCCAAGTTTGTATTGAGTATCACCTACCTTTTCAGCATAATGAGCTGTTCCATCTGCCATATACGGCAGTAGCGGAGATCAGTCTTAGAATAAACCTGTGAGTCAGACTTGAGGAGCCGTTCCTATTGTTGAAGTATATCATTACTCTATCACTAATCCTATATTCTTATTACTAACAGTCTCTCTCTCTTGTAAATACTCTTTCTTTAAATATAACTATTTCCTCACATATCGTGGTTTATCTTATTATTACTACTACTTGTGTTCACTTACCAGAACACAACAGTTTGACATCTTGTTGGCCATATCTTTTGAATATAATTATTTGTGACTTCAGGAGTGTTTCAGATACTCGAAATGATCTTTCCACTCGTGCAGTTTTTCATATTGGTTTGTAGCTTTGGTTTTTGCTTTTGAGGTGCACTTCCTTCTCCTTACTTCATTTACTATATTTCATGAATGTTTGGGATGTGACGAGTAAGGGAAGATACCTGTTGTTGAAGGTTGTGATATCTTATTCATCAGTGGTATTGGTAGGATTGTCGTAGAAAAAGATCTTTGTGTTGGGATATCCATTATATGTAGCATCCATTATTCTCGTTAGGGTTCTGTCGATGGTGCTTAGTGATTTTCAGTTATGAGGATTGAAAAACATTCCTAACGCATTATGAAGGTATTTACGGAAGTTTTCTACGCGATGTCCAACATTAACAGTATCATGTTTCTTTTTTCCATCTGTAGTTCACTATAGTAATATCTCAATTCATGTACACATATACTTTTTATATTGTGCTTGATTGCAGATATTCTTAGTTCGGGTAGTTTGTTTATTGCGTTTCGAGTTCTAACGTCAAAAGTCTGTGTTAATTTTTTTTTAAATATCTAATTAAGCTGAGTTTGTTTTACACTCTTCTTCCTGTTTTTTTTTTTTTTTTTTTTAGGGGGGAACTGCACCTAGACCACCAACCTCAACAAAACGTGTCTTTTGTTCACTCGCGTGATGGGTAATAGGGTTTGGATGTGCGGTTTAGATTAGAGTCATGGTGTACCTTCGTTGTCAGTTTTTGTTTCTCATCTATCGTCGACAGAATGGTGATGATTTGCAGTAGAAACGTAACTAAACTATTCGATTCTAGCCGTTGAAATATTAGGTTCTTCTGGCCAGAATCTAGTGAAGTGTGTCGTTAACCCAACATTGTATTCATCAACGTTACTTCATATCAACCATGCTGTATCCCATGTTACCTTTGCTATATGCTTGTATGGCTGGTAAAATACAGTTCTACATTAGAAACCTTTATCCAATGTAAATTAGTGTCAGAATATCTGAGTTGGTATGGAGGCGAGCTCCAAACCTCACCAAAAATAAATGGCCAATGCAATAAAAAGCGATCGACTCATTTGGGTCAGGAACAAAACATACATTTTTATTCAGAAAATATGTTCCTAACTGGTGAAAATGCCCGATTCAAATGAAAGAATAGATGCATTAACGTCTATCTGTGCTTGAACAAAACTCCAAAATGAACTATATCCATTGTATCAGAAAAGAAAGAATCAATTTCTTCAGAATAATTTGTCCTACCACAATATAACAAAAAATTCTACATATGCCTGATGAAGGTAAAACAGGTCAGGTGAAATTTTATTTAGTAAAACTTATGAAAAGTTAAGGGTCATTTTTTTTTCCTCCATAACCACATAGATATCCTGCTCCAGCTTGACACTGTATAAAAATAAATGCATATAATTTGTTATTTTTACAAAAGATTCTCCATCATTGAAACTATTTTACAAAAAATATCAACGCATAACAGTCGAAACGTATACATACTTCATATATATATATATATATATATATATATATATATATATATATATATATATATATATATATATATCAGGGGCAGAGATGGGACTAGTGCTACTCGTGCCCGGCACGACCAATAATTCTGTCAATGTTATTCAAAATGGAGTAAAAATCATCCATTAATTTCAAGCAAACATACTTAGTCTGATTTCAATTAAATTACGTATCTATTCAAGTTTCGATAACTAAGTAGCCAAAATTTCATAAATATATCTGGGAATAATACAACGATGCTGTTTTAAACGGATGGTCTTTGTCCGGCCACCGTCAGATTCATTGAACATCCCATAAAATCGGCTATAATGTTGAACACCCGTAATCCGTGCCCAGCACTAGACCCTTATAATAACAGTAATGTTAGCGAAATCTCGCTTTTGGCTGTAGCCAATAGAAAAAGCAAGCCAGATACCGTGCTCAAAAAATTAGCACAACTGACAACTGATAACTGCCTTGGGAAGAGGGAGAGAGAGAGGGGGGGATAGAAGATTATATGGTAAATGTTGGTTAAACGGCGTGTTTTAATTCGTTTTTTCACTAACAGATCTCTATTTCTTTAATGAATGTTGCATTCTGTAACTAAAATTTGTTTATTTGAATACATTTTCGACAAATAATCTTTATTTTAAGCGAAATTGAAACTACTAGCTGTGTCTGTGTATTTTGTCATCAATTTCTTTATTCTAATAAACATATTTTTCTCGTCAGAGTAATGGACATCTTCTCTTTTCTTCTATACTTTTTAAAGGAAAAAAATTATCTTATCTACTGTGTTAACAAGACTACAAATTATATAGTATCTTGATTGTTTACAAAAAAAACACCATGCAAGGTACGTTTGTCAATCTGTGCTATACAATGAAGAATCACGCAATAGCAACTATGATGACTTACTTTAGATCCGCGGACCACGGGTTGGGAACTGAAGTTGACAGAGCGCGGGGGGGGGGCTCGAGTAGCAAAAATAGGCTAGAGTCGCCACTGATATATATATATATATAGGCTTATTCGTATATACAAATGCATGCATCTATATATTATATAAAATATTCATGTAACATATTTTGTTTTAAGATATGGGGGGATTCTCATATTTACTCATCTTCACCATACTTACTTAAAGATAGACTGTCGTAATAATGCCTAATATAAAAGCAAAGATAAAATTGCACTAGAAATGTTAATCAAGTAAAAGGAATACACGCACAGACACAGGTTATATACGTTATGAAACTGTCGATCCCGTAATAAACGAAGGCAGTGATCTATAACAAAAAAAGTAAAGGATTAGTCACAGCTGTGTGGGGAAAAATGATCCACTGGAAATTATCCAAGACAATAACATTCGACCAAACCATCAAATGATATATGCACACACCAGAATCCGTCAAAGACAATAAATAAGTCCCTTTAAATTCTCTGCGATTTTGATATACAAATAGATCATCTAATCTCGGCCAGAAGACCAGACCTAGTATAAATTAACAAGAAAAAAAGAAACTGCTTATAAAGGTTATTCGTGAGTATGATAATTATCTGGATTTGAGAAAGAGACTCCAGTTCTAGAGATCTAGGGTAATGTAGAGTATCCTTTTAGATCTTAACACACAGCTGTGGTAGTTCATTTATGAGTCAAATAGATTTATCTAAAAATTATTTATATACTTGATGCGATATAACTAACTCATTTCTATGAAGAACAATTTCTGGAAGCTATAATTTTTAAGGATTACCGTTAATTTTTTTTTAAATCATATGATTATGAGAAAAAAATGAGTTTTATCAAAAAGAAAAAAACGCAATTCAATCATTAATATTTGACAGGCTCATGTATCATATTATATATATATATATATATATATATATATATATATATATATATATATATATATTATTACTATCATATAACTGAGAAAAAATGAAAATATAAATACATAAGAAACGTGATTCCCTACCCTGTTGGTATAAAATAACCCCAGACAGGTGAACATGCGTTAAAATCACAAAGTCACAAAATCAATCAACCTAAGAAATCATGCCGCATCTGGCTTATTTAGTTAGCTTGAACGGTAATCTCTATACTTTAATATGTGTTTCGTAGACATTTTTTGACAAGAGTTTGGATTAGATCTGATTTTTAAAATGTGACTGGCAGATGGATGATGGGAAAACGTAATTCGAACACTTCCAGGCATTAGCCATGAAGTACCTTTTTCAAGATAAAGTCATTCGAAAGAACTGTCACTATCCACCCATTCACCATGAAGAATATGTTTGCTCTGAGGCGTATTTCGCACCAAACGAAAAAAAAGACATTATCAAATATTTTCAAATGGAAAAATATATTATGTGCCTGTGTTTCTGCACGTGTGAAAGCAAGCATCAGATTAACTGAAAAAAATAATCCGGGAAGATCTAATATATTTACTCGGTGGGAGAGGTTAGAGCAGTCCTGGCATATAAAGAATGTAATCAGTTCATCTTCAGTCAGTATGGAGGCCTTCATCCATCAAATTCACTACTTCATGCAGAATTTGAAGACAAGCAAGAACAAACGCAAATATTCTGACGTACTAACTAAACACGAGAACACTGTAGACACTAATTTCGTAAAAAAACAGTGAGAAGATAAATATTTGCAAACTTTGTTTAAATAAAAGAAAAGAAAAGCAATGACGGTCAACCTAAAGTGAACTATATATATCAAACAATGCTATACGTGTTAGACAGGTTATATATATATATATATATATATATATATATATATATATATATATATATATATATATATATATATATATATACGTATAACGTTTTTAGTTTGGCTGTCATTATAAAATGGATCTGGTGGGGGTTTTTTGTTTTCTTGTTGTTTTTTCTTCTGGGAATGAATCAAAGAGTCATGAGGCTCAGACAATTTTCTGCTTTACACAAGATAAATCGACGGTTTATATCTTGACATATTGCGTGACTTGCTCGCTATTTGTAATATTTTAACCTAATACGCACCACCGCCCAATAGTTCTCCTCGCTTTACCTTATACCAAGATTTGCTGTCGATTCCTGTTTATCTATTTCTTCATCGGGTTTATGATATACCAGAATTTAAACAAACAAGAAAACAAATTAGCAAATAAAATCAACTGTTCAAGGTGGTTACGATTGTTTCACTGAAAGATCTAAGTAGACAGATCCTTCCTTGAAAATCAGGATTCAAAATCCAAGAATCCCCTCGGTTTCAACAATCATATGATATATGAGGTTTTCTTAGCCAAACAGATATCATCGTAGGAAGTTGATTTGGTTAGCCAAGTTTAAATTGTGAGTAAAGCTGTTTGGATTTACCAATAATAACCTTGGAGTCTCCGTCTATTCTTACTTATCAGATGTAGGTAAATAATTGGGCAAACTAGGCTATTTAAGGTTGATCTGACACCTGATCGAGTATAAAGAAAACTCTGAATTCAAACGAGACCTGGATTGGGAAGGGCTCTACCAGGTTACTGGGTAAGAACACAAACAAGTTGATGTGATATGAGTGCTATCTTGAATTTCACTGCCACTTTGTCACTTGATCCCTACAGTGAAAAGGAACAAGAGAAACCCTAATCAGAAAAATTCATCTCGTTTATTTTAAGATATTACATTCCATCCTAAACCTGTCCTAAATGAAAGGTGCAGCGTAGCTTTGTCCAGTCCATGGAGGAAACTGACGGGGTTGATATCAATGATTCGACTTTATCCATCAAAAATCACAGTTCAACTGCCTAGAATTCGTATTTGCGTAGCGAATTTTTTTATGTACTCTAATCTTCAATTTTTATTGAATCATTTAGATTTTCCAAAAGAAGTCAAATAAATCAGCTCTTCGCTTGTCATTTCGTCTTCATTTGCAGATTTATTCTTTTTATATTTCTCGTTTCTTTTAATTCGATTCTCTCTCTCTCTCTCTCTCTCTCTCTCTCTCTCTCTCTCTCTCTCTCTTCCTCTGTGTGTTCCTATGTTTCTTGATAGCCCTTGCATTTCTGTATATTTAATTTGGAGGAAGATAGCTTTTATAGGTAAGTCTATAAAATTTGTATTTGATGAAATAGAATTGTTTACTTCATTTTATATATTATATTAATTTTTATTGTATCTCTTTTGTCCTGACAGGGATGTTAATACCTAGACTACTACACATGAGACGTGGAAAGGGAGACCAACCAATATCCTTGGAGCATAAAGAAAACTTTAAAGGCCGTTATTGTCAACGTGATGGTGAATATGAAATACCATCTGATTCAGTCATGCAATTGCTACCGACGTCAAAACAGACTCCAGTGAAGTGTGAAGGACACAGACTATATTGCAGGTTATTTCCATCTCTTGAGCATTTTTATGGTGTAATGGTTAACAAGCTTGATTAACAGTATATTGTTTGTGAATTCAGTTCAAACTAGATTGCCCATAACTGAACTAAGCTTAGTAATTCACTATGTACTACACTTTATAATCGCCATGTTTCCCAGTGATTTCAACAAGATAAGCTGACTCTGTTATCATATATGGGACACAAGATACCTTTTTCAGAAACACTAACATGATTTCAACTAACTCTACTAATGCCCATGCTCCCTGGATGTAAAAGCTGTACATTTTTTATGTTGCTGACCCCGGTAAATCCCCTGTATATATACGCAAGAAATGACTCATTTATAAATATCAATCAAAAACTCGTTCGTTCTCTTTCTAACTTGGACCTACCATATAACATTCGGAGGAATCGGTAGTGTTGTGATACACTATTCTTCATCATAAAAGAGTAACTAATTTTACATAAGCCTTCACTGTTATAAACAACTCACCTGAATGAATGGTTCATCAGTTTACATCCGAACCGTTGAGCGTTCATATCTAGTGCTTAATGGGATACTACTATTACAACGACTACACCAGGTTCGGAGTGTGCACTTGTAAAGAGATGTTAAATTTTGGTGATCTATTAGTCATAATCTCTGTGCAATTACATATAATGTTTCATTTAGAAATACATTCGAAATACAATCCTAATAACTTGGCAATTTTATTCATGCAATCACACAAAGATTCAAGAGAGTGTATGTGAAAGTATTAACCCATCCGCTCCGTCCCGGACTTATTGAAACACAAAGTCAATTTAAAAGTGGATAACAACTGGTTTGAATTCGGAATTTCCTTCTCCTAGATTGGTTTCCAAATCAAGGCTAAAGACCCAGTTTGATATGATATTTTTTTCATATCTGTCGGAGGCAGAAGTGCTGGCTTCCAAAAAGTATTTGCGTAAAGTAAAATATGTTTGTGATAAAAACATTTTTTAAAAAGTATTCATTTACAAATTTGGTTGAATTCCTAACGTTCCTAAAGTTGTGACCTTTCTTTTTATAGATGACTCTGTAATTTATATACAAAAAAAAAAAAAATTGGCATCGTTTAACTTATCATAGATATAAAAAGTTCGTCACCTAGGGTGTCCTTACACACGGATGAAACTGACGCCTTTTTGCCAAGGGATGCCGAGTGAAAAAGAATTACATTCCCCTCCTTCTTCCATAAGTAGCAGAATATATCTCCCCCTATTAACATTCGGAAAAGTCATCCGTCAGTGATAGTCAGACTATCCGTTACAAACTTACATCTACTTGCTCGCGTACATACTTATACAGACGAAGATTACTTCACTCAGTATTTATCCACAATGATCTTATGGCACTGTAAATTGAATAAATATTTACGTATTAAACTAACCATGATAAGTTATTTATGAAACATCGGCGGACCTTCCCATAATATATATTAGGTGTAAAGTACAGTGGCTGCTGATTAGTAAATACCGGTACTAAACTGTTAAATTTTGTAAATAGTATAGTAAATCCAGTAAATAGTATATCAAATTTAGTAAACAGTTTAGTATAATGAAGTATAGTATAGGATGTATTCTTTTAATTATACTCCGGAGGTTGTACTTACTGGTCACTTTCTAATGTAAATATTTGGCCAAATTCACCACCATGAGAAAGATGTGACATAAGGTCATTTCAAGGTGAGCAAAGCTGGTTCGAATTCAGAGATTTAATTCTTCTTATCTGTTTGCCTAACCAAAATGCAAGAACCCAGTCCTTCGTTTTATTTCCTTAAAGCAAGGATGTGGAGACAGATAGATTCATGACTTTCCTAAGAGCATTAACACAAAGTAAGTCACAGACTGGTCGAAGATTTGAACTCTAATAGAAGGTTCAATTTTCTACGAAATAACTGTTACGCTAAACCCACCCAATGTTGTCTGTTCGATTATTTGTGGGGTCTAAACTAATCAGATAAAAATCTTAGATTTAAGACTTGCATTCATTGTAACTGTTGCCAAAACTGTTCAAAGTAAAGCAGTCCTTTTTTTAGATTGTGTTCTTTTACATTTAAAAACGCTTATTCGAAATTCAGTTTATATATATATATATATATATATATATATATATATATATATATATATATATATATATATATATAATACTTTTATTCTGAATTTCGAACTTGATAAAAACTCTTGACCACCCGGGAATACACTCTCATGTTTATTAGTATGAACTGAATGAAATATTCAAATGTGGTTCTTTTAATTAAATGACTGAGAGGTCAAATATATCGAAAAATAGCAATGAATAATAATATCTTTTATTTTACGTTATGACATGGAGACCAATTATATGATATACTTTTAGCCTGATAAATACTTGAGACGCGTGAAATTAAAAAAAAAAGGTTTTCACTTAAATTCCTTTGATAAATTAATTTCATTGGAATCCGTAAATTTGTAAAATTTGCAATAAAACAGTACATACCGTTGGAAATTCAAAATAGTTTAGAAAAATTCATTTTCCACTTTTTACTCTGTGAGAAAAACGCATTTACTCTAAAAATAAATTATCATATAAATAAATGAAATAATCTAAAAAAATAACCCAATACGACTAAACTTGAACTTGGTAGCAGCGTTTTTTTTTTCACACCTCATAACTTGCTTTTGAAATATATTTTTCATTAACATTAACGCGTATGCTCTATCTATTCCTTGATCGTAAATATTCCGAGAGCCTTATCTCTTTTTGCATAAACAGAAAAATATATATCACAAATTACGATATGTATACATATAATCATACAACGTGTGATAGCACTTGTGGTACCCTCTCCGCATCACCAACAAACCAATTCTGGTGGCAAAAGTGGTATTACCACCGTCGGCGAAATCATCAACTTTTGCCACCGTACACGGTATGAAAACAATCAATGTAACTTACAATTGTAAGTGCAGTTTAAAAGAAATTTCATATTTTCTAAACGCGTTTACTTTCGGTCTTCCATACAACTTTGGCGGTAAATAAGGTAAAACTAGAACGATACAGAGAAGATTAGCGAGGTTCCCGCGGAAGGATGACAAGCAAATTCGTAAAGCGTTCCATATTTTTAGGGTGAGTCAAATAGAACTGTTTGACATTTAAACTGTGTACTTCTGCAAAACTAAGTTGTTTGAGATATCACTTTTTTTAACATTAAACTGTGCGTAAAAATATACTTACACTAAACTGATTTGTTTGAAATAAACGGACAGCATCTCTGCAGAGGAGTAAGACTCCCTAAACGAATGTCCTGGCTATGAAACTAATCAATCTGATGGTGAGGTTTCAATAATGCAGGGAGTTTGGGGGAATGCGGAGTACTCCTTCATTGCCATCGCTCCCTGATCTACTCTGGCCTGGATTGGTAGCACCGGATAGAGACCTATCTCTGGATCAAATAGAACCGTTTGGCATTTAAACTGCGCACTTAAGCTATCCTGGACTGTGTATAAACAAAAAACTGTGAACTTATGCTAAATTGAATTGTTAGAAATGGAACAATTTGATCATTTAACTATGGTGTAAAAATGTATTTAAGTAAATGAATGTGTGTAAACAAGAAACTGTGAACTTATGCTAAATTGAATTGCCTGAAATTATCACCATCACCAAGTCGTTCTGCTCGCGCAGATTTCCCTAATTCTCTTTCGCCAATCTTTTCTATCAACCATCGCTTCTGTCAGGTCCTCTAGACAACATCCTGTGCCCGGACAGATCTGTTGTTGATAGATTGTTTCTAGTTTGTCGTTCAAAACTTGCACGTTCGTTTGCATGGGTCCGTAAAAGAATCCGTTCTTATTTCTCTAGCTGTGTTCTGCATGTCTTGTCTGTCTTATTTGGATGGTTTTAGAGATGGGAGGTTGGTGGCTGCACGCCTAATGCTTTTTGAGATGTTGCTCCAGGATTTTTTCAATATACCTCGAAGCATTCTTTTGCAGTTTCCGTTAATTTTTTTCTCTATACGCTTACTCAGCGTCCATGTGGTGCATCCATACTTATAGTAGAATCGACACAACCACAACTTGTAAAAATTTGCGTTTCATTTTATTTGATAGTTTTGACTTCCATATGATCGACAGCCAATCGATAGCAGTCCATGCTTTTGTTAGGCGAACATTGATGCAATATTCAGTAAATAACACTGCTGCTACAAGGTAGGTGAACTTGTCTGCTAATTTCAGAAAGACACCATTTAATGTGGAGATGACTTCTTTTTGATTTAAGAACACATACTCTGTTTTGTCTGCATTGGAGACCAATCCTATCTACTGCAAACTTCAGACAATTCAGCAGGGATTCGGCTTGGGTAAGTGCATTTGCCAGAAACGCTTTATCATCTGCATAGTCTGCGTCCATATTAGTTTATGCGGACTACGTAGACTTCGCAGATCATTAACAGATATACGGCTAATATATCTACTTGAAATATACCAGAAACAATGTCAAAGAAGTCTATTTTCATCTGGGGAGCGAACTTTTACATTCGTGCTTTTTTAGAGCCTCATTTTGGCTTTGACGGTTTCTTTGGGGAGACCATAGGCTAGAAGTATTGTTCCACTTTCCGTCTATGCATGGAGACAAATACCTTAGAAAAATGTATAAACATGAGTCTCGCCTCGAGGTTGTTTGCCTAAACCCTTTCAAAGATTCAACGGATTTTCAGAATCTTTGATATCTGGTTTCTCCGAAAACAATTTTAATTCTTTCTAAGAATTTACTCAATTTCTGGTTCAATATGGTTGAGTAGCAGAGCATTATAAATCTTAGCCGAAATAGAAGTAAGTTCTAGGTAATTTTGAGGTCACCATTCTTGGGGAAGGGAAGGATGCAGCGTTTAGTCCATCCCTCTATCGTGTTCTGGTTACATACGGCGTTGCAGTATCGGATCAGTAGATGGTAAAATCTCCTTGTCTTTCAATGTTCTTGTGGTATTTTATCAAGCCCGGCAGCTTTCATTTATTTAA
The DNA here is from genome assembly GCA_963585895.1 of Sepioteuthis lessoniana. Classification (NCBI taxonomy): domain Eukaryota; kingdom Metazoa; phylum Mollusca; class Cephalopoda; order Myopsida; family Loliginidae; genus Sepioteuthis; species Sepioteuthis lessoniana. Next base: position 78,543,505 of record OY757911.1, read on the forward strand.
TTTTTGTTATGACTATATTCAGTTCTCCCTGACTAAACTGTCTTAGTTTGATGACTAGTTGATTATTGATTTCCGTGATGGCTTTATCTTCAACCTTTGGGAATTTTCCAAGCAGATTCTTGAAATGTTCTTTCCACGTGTATTCTTTCTTTTTGACTGGTTGCTTTCAGTTTAGCTCTGGAGCTGCTCTTCTTTTGATTCACTTTCTTCACTGTCTGCCTTGCTATAACAGATTGCCTTTCTTCAACAGAGTTTCTAATTTCATTGACTTAGCCTTGAATGTATTTTATTTGATCTTTTTTATATGCATTAATTTGTACATTTTCTGCCTTAAGTTTCTGAATGTTGGCATGAGTCATGTTCCTTTAGCTACGTAGGGATGCTGTTTTCATGTATTCTGTTTTTCCCTAACTGCTAATGTCTCTTAGAGAACTTTGATTTTGGCTCTTAGTTTGATTGGTACGCATTCTGATATCGGTTCCATATGAACATGAACGACGTTTTCATATTCACCATTTGAACAAAGTGTTTCCCACACCTGAAGCGCGCCGAATTTGTTACTTAGTGTTATTGTATATCTATCTCTTATATCTCTATTGCTGAGTAAGAACTAGTCATAGTGTATAGTTTTAGTTGTTTGCTTTGTATCCCTATTTAGGCTCAGTGGTATCTTTCCTGTGAGAATTTGGTGATTGGAAGACACATCTTCAAAAGAGGACTATGCCTTACAATTCAAATCTCTATCAATCCAGTTCTTATTTGTCTAGTCCATCTGTGCTTTAGCATTATTTGCGTAACTGTTGGTCCATAGTTTTTCTTTGCTTTTCTGGAATTTCCTATTAAGGCATGGATGGAAAAATAAAATCGTTTAGCTGTATATTTGTATTAGAAAGAATAGGTGAAACCCTCTAAATGTCTGAGAGTAATGAGCACTGACTCGTTTCGAAATATTAATCGTAAAGTTAATAAATATTAATACAAAGGATTTGGCATTATATGACGTATAGTGGTTGATATGACATAAAACCAAATCAACCCCCTAACAAACTTTCATTCGTTAACAACACACACGTAGTTACAAAATTAAACGACTAATATTATGTAAGCACACGAATGGCACACGAGAATACATATATATATATATATATATATATATATACGTGTTTGTAAAACATAATTTAGAAACCAAACATAGTTTGATTATAAAGATCCTAAAGTCTCAGTTAAGATGTTTTATAAACAACCTAGAATCTTGCATTACTTCTAATTCTAATATTATAAAACAAACTCAGTTTTGGTTTTCTTTAATTATTTTTTTATTTAGGTAAATCAATTCAAAATAGTTACAAATTTCCTTAATGTATGACTGTCCTTATTTTTTATGAAGTATATAGATCGCAGAGTAGATGTTGACTGGCTAAGAGCACCTGCTACACCGGTTGATACTGGGGTACGGCTTTTACATACTTTATTTACATATCATATTTCATTTTCCAGAATATGGGAGGTTGCATACTTTTGGTTGCTAATTTCTCTTGGAAAACTATGATTTTCATATCTTTCTTAGTCTCTTATGAGAGATATAGGAGTGAGTACATTTTCTTTGATAGTCTCTTCTAGCAGATAAATATCACTTTTTAACTGGCTCTGTTTCACTGTCGAACTTATAGGACTCCTTCTGGTCTTCATTCCTCAATTCTTCTATTTCTCCCTGTTCGAGTTTAATTCAGGATCTAATCTGATCTCCGTCGTCCTGCTACATTTATCTCTGTTATGCCTTTTTTTTATTATGAGAATTTTGCTTTTTCTAGATTTGATTCTTTATCTTTTCTATATCAAAAATTTCCATTTGTTCAAATGGTATGGTTATGGAAGCCTGATTAAATCAGGATTTTCTTTTCTTCCTTCAAGTGAAATTGTTCGTTAAAGCAGGAGCAATCTGAGTAGGAAGGCTTCTATGTTTTCATGAAATGGAGTAAATGCTTTCAACCCAATCTTCACAGTTTGTAATCCCATAAGTTTCTGCAATCCCATTTGATTATGGTACGGTGGTATTTTGTAAGAGATTCACCCAATACGTTTTAGCCATGAACATAGATTCTCGTGGCAAAATTGTGAATTTTGTCTGTGGCTATCATTTTGGTTCTCAGTTTTTTGAAAACATTGTTCTCGGTACTTGCTTTATGCTTGTGGCTTTTTTGTCTCTTATAGTGATTACCTCAGGCCATCCGGAAAATGAGTCAATACGTGTTTAAAATAAAATCGTTGACACACGCACAGTTTTACTTCTTCGGACTATGACTGAAAATTGATTTCTTTAAAAAAAATTTTTGAACTTTAAAAAAATATAATATGCAACATCCTTTGAATATCTAGGCTTTCGGGCTTGCAAATTTAACTTTCTCTGTTTTTGCTGTGATGCCAAAATGTGTATGATGGTGTAAACCCTTTAATATGTATTTTCTTAGGGTTTGTAGAGGTACTATATCTTCTTTAAATAATATGTTCTTCTCTGTGGTTAGATTGTGTCTCTTTACTATCAAGAATCCTTTTGCAGATGAGCAATTGCTCCATGTATTTCTCTTGATTCTCACAAGTAGCTTCCTTAATGAGGGGTCTTGCTTTGTCTTTATTGAGTCGATTTTGTTTCAAAACGTTCGTTTCTCTCAAGGGTAATATTTTATCTTCAGCATTTTTATAATTTTTTACTTTTTTATTACAAACATCTAGTCTGGATAGGGCGTCTACATGTGGAATTGTCTTCCCTTTTACGTCAAAATCGAATGCCCTAAGTTAAATTTGCTATCTTAGAATTATTGATGATATATAAATATGACATCTAAGGTTCGTGGTCTGATTTTTCTTATAAGAAGTTTTGCGTCCTTCTGTGCTCCACGCTATTGCTTGTGCTTCCATTTCAATATTCGAGTTGTTTGCTTCTACTGCCGTTGACTGTCTTAATTAGAATATTACTTGGTGACCTTTTTGTGATATGATTGATGCTATGGCATGTTCCCTCTCATCAATTGTTTGTCTTACTTTTTTGTTTAGATCAAAGATATTTGTCTCTGTTTATTTTGTATGTGTGCCTGTGTTCTTTTTTTAATGTTTCAAAGTCAATAATTTGTCTATATGTTCCATTAATCTAGATGTTTATTCATTACAGGGTGAGGACGCATAGTTAGTTGCCATGTAGTCGTCAACGGGTGAGGATACAAAATGTGTTTCCGTTTATTCCTCGAAGGATGAAGACGCATGAGTTGCCTTTGTTCGTTGAAAAAGCAAAAACATTATTTGAAATATGGAAGAAACCCAACTTCCATAATAATTCAGCGCAGAGAAGCCTGGGAGAAAAGAAAGAGCTTCTCTTTTGAATGAACTCAAAATCAGAGGTATGGTGGCCTCGTTAAATGAATACCCAAAGAAAAGCTTGTAAACGAGGAAAGAGACAATTATTAATCCTGGTCTTATCTGAAATAAGACGTCTAACCTTCTACCAACGTGTTATGGGAAACCAAATGCCGAAATTATTAAAAAAAAAACAAGAGAAGAGAATAAATTCCACCAAACTCCATACAACTTTATATATTCAACTTTATCCTGTTGAATGCATACTGAAATGGTAAACTTGATATTTGGAGCACGTGCTCTGCCATTAAATCCCATAGTCTGAAGGAAGGCGGACCGTGTCTATTGTTGTCGAACTACATTTTCACCTTCCACCATTAATAGATATTTTACGGTGGATTCGTCCGGGGATAAAGATATTTTATGAGAGGCTTAGTCCAGGATGCGGATATTTAAGTGGAGGCTCCTCCGAGATACAGAAAGACTTTCTTGCTCCTGACTTTTACCTGAATTGTTTTTTTTTGTCTTTGTTTCTTTCTGTTATTCAATAAAAAGAATATTGTTATTAATCTTGTTTACCCAAAAACGGCAGTTCAGAGCTCCTTTCTTATTGTGAAGAATTCTATATACCTTGTATTTGAGGAGGAAGACTGGCCAGTTAGCTGTGTTGACTTTTAATAATTCACCGATAACTCGCCTAGTGGCTTTAAAAGGCGGTTCTACTCGGGAATTGGTGATATCTGTAACACTAAATAGCGTTCGGCAAACCACAGCCAAAGTCTGTGCCCTGCGTTAAATGGTGGACTTGGCACCCTGAAAGCCCGCTGGGCACATGGCGGCGTAACATGGGTGATATTCCACCTTCTGATATTTTATATCCTACGTATGATATCTAATAGCCGTTTATTTCACTTTTGTCCTTATTTATGGTCATGAGCTCTTTATTTAACTTCTTCAGAATTTGCTCCGTTTTGTGCTTCAGTTATTATTCAATGGGAGCTTCCACACATAAACATGCATATTTTGATAGTCTTTTTAATCTTTCCAATAAAATTATTTCAATGGTTTTTTTGAAAAATGTGGCAGAAAGATTTTTTTTTTTTAAATGCCGAATGGCAGACGAATCCACTTTACTAAGCCTATTGGGGTATTTATAGTGGTGATTTCCATGAATTTCTCATCCGTTTCTATCTGTATAATGAGTTGAGATCTATTTTTGTAAAATATTTCATTGTTGCTAATTCATGGCTAACGTTTTCAATATTTGCCAATGGAAATGAGTCTAAACATAAATGGTGGTTCACACCGATCTTGTAATCTATAAATATTCTTAAATCTCCACATGGTTAGAATCGATGAGGCTCCATTGATTTTTCTAATATTCCTTGATATATCATTTTTTAATAATTCAGCATCTACCATCTGTAGGATATGAATTTGTAATTTTGTTGATTCCTTTTAACAAATAGTAACCTCGCGACAGTCTTGTTATTTTCTTTGTAGAATCAATAAGTTTTGTGGCATCCACTTTCTACACTTCAATTCCTAATAGGCTATCACCTTTGTTACACGCAAATATCGAGATGGAAATCAATTCAAAACAATTTTTTGTTTCAAATGTCCCTTCAAATGTGCCCTTTACTTTAATATTTTTTTTGTCGAACAGCTTCAAATGGAGATTGATCATTCTCAATTTAGTTTTTCCTTTTTTTCCCAGAGGTTTCTCCGTATTTAAGTGGTATCATTCCCATTGTCGGCTTACAATTGGAAAAATTTTTTTTTTTTTTACTGGTCTTGGTGGATGCATTTATTGCATATATTTCTGCATTTTCTGCTGGTGGTTCTGTGTCTTGTAATCATTTTTATTTTTTTTTTACGCTTGCATAAGACCTGAAAATAATTTTTCTTTTTGCAGTTTGAACATATTTTTCCCAGGGCTGCTCATTTATTCTTTTTTCTCGTGTTCCCTGCCACAATATTTGCATTTACGAACTTTGTTATATTGTAGGTCACTTGATAATCTTTTGGGTAGTTGAACACGTTAATTAATTCTAGATGATATAAAAATTCTATATTCGCTTCAACACATTTTACTTATCTGCAACCTTTCAAATATTCTGTGCGATGTCCCTCGAGCGCCTTTCATTAATCAGAGAAGGATTAATTCATCCTCTGCAGTCATATCTTTTGTCCCCAGTTTTTCAAATTCGCGATATTTATATGCCTTTCATCTGTGCATGGCTTGTATTATTGGCTCATTTGGATCCATGAATTTGGTTTTATCAGCGACAAATGGATCCATGAATTTGGTTTTATCAGCGACAAATGGTCCATGTTTTTTTTTTGTCTATTTTGCTTAATGTTTCTTACAATCTCATCATAAGTTGATTCTTCGAATTTTCTTGATATTGTCAATATACACTTCAAAGATTCACAGCTTGCTGTGGTCAGAAATTGTTTTGTGATATTATTCTCTCCTCAATTAGCCTTTTCGTCTTTTAATTCCTTAACTTTTGTCAACGCTCTGAAAAATCTGATCCATGTTTCCACATGCCCCGCTTCGTTCAGGGAGATTAAGGCTTTTTATGCATTTTATGATGTGTCTTTTCCACCGAGTAGATGCTGAATGGCTAATAGCATTGATAAGACGCTTTTTGATATTTAATTACTGCTTTTATGGATGCATCTAATTGACATACGATACTGCATTATTTATTATTCAAACTTATATTTACTTTTAATGGTTTCGATCGGATTTCTTGACAAAAAATTTTTTTATTGCAAATCACAAAAAAAATAATCTTATTTAATTTTAAGAACATTTAAAAAATTGAAATAAAAATTGGAATTTTTTAGAAATTCTAAACTACACACAGATATTTTTCATGGGATATTTAAAATTCTTACTTCTGGTTCAATTGTCTTTAAATAGTTTAAATCTGTAGCAAACACGTTATCAAATTTTAACGATAGAATGAAAAGGACTTTTGAATATTAATTACGTGACATATATATTGAAGCAAAACGCTATTAAAAGTTGAAGGACTAATTTTTTTGTTTTTGTTTCAGTTTTTCATTTAAAAATCAATTTTCGGATGAGGCATTAAAAGATGAAGATAGTTAAAAAAAAATCCCACAACGGTTAACGTTGGCATATTTTCATTTATAAATAAATAAATCCTCTGAATATTTACTTTTTCATATATATATATATATATATATATATATATATATATATATATATATATATATATATATATAAACTTAATCTTGATGCAATAAAAATAACCTCTGCAAATCGGTTTTTAATCTTATTCGATGATTATTAACCCCGATTCCTTGTCAAATCTTGTTTATGGAATTCATATCAAAGTAAGGTAACTAATACAAAATAGAATTCCACTTTTGCTTCCGAACGACCAATGAGCATTAAAGAACAACCTGACATTTATAATATTTCCTTTATTAGCAAGTGATATATTCAAATAATGTATGTAATCTTACATTTGTCCAGAAAAGGTCATTTATAAAATTTTCTCTTATTTCCGCAATAATGATCATGTGTGTGTTACTGTGTATGCAACTGTTCCATTTAAAATGCTGATAAGGATGAATTTTAATCATTTTCCTAATTTTTACTGAAGAGTATAGTCATAAATTATGTCATCATCTCATTATATCGGCCATATTCATAGAGTCTTTCCCTTTCTCAACCCTTAAGCTATCGAGTCATGGTCAACGGCTGATTTGAATTTTTAGGAATGTTCATTAATTGGAAAAATTAAACAAATATCTGAATGTGTTCAGGTCTTGGATCTCAATAGCTTAACGAATGACCAAAAGCGCTCAATAAAAATATTTTGGACATTTCTAATACCAACTAAATATTAAGCAACCAAGATTTATAAATATTTTCATTTAATTTTCTCGTTGACCACAAATAACCTCTTTTCAGGCATGGGGCCATGGAGTATGGTTAAAGGGAGTAAAGGTTCTCATTTGACAGATACTTTTTGCTGGAATGGAAATCTAAACATAAAATTAGATATGCCTCTTTAAGAAGATTTTAGTTTTCCATTTTGTTCTCTATTTTAGCAAAATATTGGTGTACCTTAACCCCTCTCTCACATATTACTGTACCGTGTTGGCTTTTTATGTGAGTATGCTGGATAATCAATAAATTAGAGATTGATCATAATTAATTCATTCTCTTAGCGCAACAGATAATTATTTCTCAACATAATTTTTTTGTTATAATTACGCTTACACAATTTTATCGGATCTGAAACAATTTAAAAGAAGAAATGAACACAGAATACATTTTGGCATAGATAAAGTATGAATAGTAGTTGTATGTATATTCAAATAATATCGTCTGGAGTGATATACCTAATCAGGAAATATCGTACTAACGAGTATTAAAGAGTTAATTTACGAATTGTATTCAGTGAAAATGTCAAATCAAAATTCATTCAATACTTTCATGGTGGGTTATGAAATAATTTATCTAACATCATATTTCTGAACATTTCGTTTGAATGTTGATTTGTTGGTTGGATTATACGGCATCTCAACCCTGGGTTTATTTTATGCCGAAGTCGTTTTGGTATTATTCGTTATTTACGAAATATGGTTATTACTTCCCTCGTTATTTGTTTATTATTTCAGGTGATACTTCTCTTTCTGATTGAAAATTCGGTGTAGTTGAATGGATTCGGTTGGTGTTCTCAGGTGTAGTCAGCCTTTTTGTCGAAAGCTTGCATATCCAAGTGTGTGTATGTATTTGTAAATCTTAGTCTATGGGCTTATATCTTTGATTGAATGTCCTTTATTTTGGTTCAAAAGGATCTTTTTTCAAATGATTTTCTTGTACTCTTTCTGCGATATATTTTCTCCGAGTTAGAGTGAAATTCGGGGTTATCTTTGCTGATATGTAAGTAATTCGGGTATGCTTTTGATTTTGTGGTGTTTCTCTTTACAGTACATGTGATAAGCATTCATTTAGGCCAAAGATTACATATGATTTCATTAGAATCCCTTGTGGAGAGCTCAGTTTTATGATATTATGGAATCAGTATGTGGTATTCCTACTTCTTTGAGCACGGGTATCATGGGGAGACCAAATGGTCTTATACCCTATTCGTATTTGGTTAAACAGAGGTTTATATTTTAGGTTGAAATTCCAGCCATAGGCCAGATTAGTTGGTTAAGATTTTAGTTTAATGTAGTAGTGTTGAGCTAATTGTTCGAATCTGAGCTATAGGGGATGATTCATGAGCTTCGGTGTATAGACTATCCATTGGAGATGTTCTGAAGGTCCATAGAATGAGTCTCTATCCATCATTTCCTCTTGTGTTAAGTGTTCTCTGATTAGATTTTCTTGTTGGTTCATTTATAGCAAGGAGATTGTTATATATTTCTTATATACTGCTGTGATCTCACTGTCTCTGTCCCTGAATCTCTGTCTGTTTTGATGTTGTCAGTGTTGGTCGACAAACAAGAGTTTTCTTACAACAGCTCTGTACAGACACAGGATGTGGTCTCAAAGACGAGCCGGAAGCGATGGATGATAGGGAAGAATAGTGAGATAGAATAAGGGAAATCTCTGCACCACAACTTGATGACGTACGAAGATAATTTAATAGGTTTCCAGACTTTTTTCGTATGAGCACTTTTATTGATAGTACACACATGAAACTCTAGTCCCCTTCGAAGTAATCTCCTCCGGTTGCAATGCACTTGTTGTACCGTTCGAACAACTTCTGGAAGGCACCATAGAAGACCTCCTGTGTGAGAGTATCAATGACCTTCTTCATAGCTTCTTTCAACTCCTCACTTGTCTCATGACAACAGCCTCTGAGCTTAGGGAATAACCAAAAGTCACAGGAAGAAAGGTCTGGACAGTAGGGAGGCTGACGAACTGTCTTGATGCCCATCTTGCTCAAATAGTCTGTGACAAGGATGGAGTTGGGGACTGGTGCATAATCCTCTTGGAAATGCCACTGACCCGTTTTCAAGAGTGATGTCCTCTCCCCTAGGGATCTCTTCCTGAACTCCCTTAAAACCTCAACATAGTAAACCTAAGCCTAACCGTTTGGCCAATCAGCTCTGATGTATTGACTTCCTTACTCCTCCCACACCTCTCATCACCCCTCACAGACTCCCTGCCTTCCCTGATTCTCTTTTGTCACTCAAAAAACTGATGCTCGCTTCATGCAAGATGGTCGAAAAGCAGACTGAAGCATTCCATACGTTTCTGTGGTATTTTTTTAAGTTTAAAACATGATTTTATGGCTTATCGTTCTTCTAAAGTGGCCTCACGTCCAGATTGCATTTTTGAAATTCACCAGCTGTGAGAATCAGGCTTTAGTAGGGTGGATTCCAATTCCTGCTCTAGCTGTTTATTTGAACCTGAAATCATAAAAATTGGTCAGTCATATCATAAGATGTATAGCAATAACATACTGAATTTTCAAGAGTATTTGACGATTTTAAATGCTTGTACAAAAAAGAATGGAAAATTTATTGAATGTACCATGTATACTCATACGTTAAAAGAAGTAATGTATTTAACAACAAATATAAGTATACCCAACATGACAATTATTCCTGTTGTATGTTTGTAAGGAAGAGATACTCAGTAAAATAGAGTTAACAATTTATTAACTGAAGTGGTACAGTCCAACAATTATAAGTATCGCGCTATTGGTGTTACGTCCAAAGTTGAACTTACTGCTGGCCGATATCATTTAGTACTGACCGTGCTTAGGAAACACGACGTGTTTTATTCCTCCGAGATGCATCATTAAATGACTAATTTAACAGAGGATTGATTTTTCTATTGATTGATACTGTGTAAATTTAGTTTGGCGTTACAACTGTCAGTTAATTCAATTCATCTCTTCTTTGCAATATAGTCTCTGAAAATACATTTACTCTAATCTGGACGATAGTTTACATTGGATTTCAGTGTTTGATATGAGTGGTCAAGCCAAGCATTGATATTGTTAGAAATTGACGTTAACTAAAAAAAAAATAGTTTTTCATTGACTATATCTTGGTAGCAACTTTGATAATTTTCAAAGAAATATATCATAACTTGTCAGGAGTTGGCCAAGATTCTGATACTATGAAGAGAATACAACTAGTTGTAATAACTGAAAAGTTATCAATCACCTTAATTATCCATCACCAACCAAATTCTAGCAAGAATGACTACTTTTGTGAAACTGTACAATCAAATGTAAATGATATTTTGGATACCAAAAATAGTAAGCTTACAGAAAACGTTAATGCAAAGAGGGAATCAATACAAAATTGCTATGGCCAAATGTCAGGAAATATAGTATGGGGCTAAAGAAGATTTTTTTTTTTTTATTAATGGTTGTCGGTGAATTGTTAGGTTTCGTTGAGAAATTCTGAGTTTCGTATCAGACTCATTTTTCTTCATACCCGATTCACTTACTTTTCTCTTTATTTTGAGGTTTAATGAACATTCTTTGGTGTGAATGTTTTCCAGAACCAATAGATATAGTCGCCTCTCTCAGAGAAAGTGTTGAAATATAGTAGAATCATTTTCGGTGTGTTATAAGTTTAAAGTTTGTCGTGTGTACAGTAGGTGTTTTCAGCATAGTCTGCTTCTTGTGCAGACGCAGTTCGCTGCAAGTCCACTGGACCCAGTCAAATCGTTCGCTCTTCTTACTAGTCGCAGAGAGAATAGATCCACCCGGTACTGAGAAAGAATTACTGAGAAAGAATTTCTGTTTGGTACCAGGAAGCTCTTCTTTTGAGGCATGCACCGATTTCACTTCCTATCAGAAGCCTTCTTGAAAACTGTTACTTTTAATGTCTTTATTTTTTTATTTTTTTTTTTTTTGATTCCACACAACAGTTTAGGAAGAAACTGCGAAAGAGGATAATGACCCAAGAAATTTCGATGCATCAATAACTTCTCAACGAAGAGCTCTTTATTCAGTCAAAATGTGCCATCTAAATGCCAGCTGATGATGAAATCAAAGAACTAAAATAATTAAATTATCTTTGAACCAGAACAAAAGTTCCTCTCCTCTAAAACAAATTAATATTGCTTTTTTAACTTAACATTAATGATTAAACTTAACATCATTTGCTGCTCATCTGCGGTATACATACTATTAAATTTAGAGAAATGGAAGAAAAATCTGAAGATATATAGTGTTGACAAGGTTTTTTTCAAAGCGTTATGAGATAAAGTTTAAAGTAATTTTTTTAAAGATTGCGGCTTATAAATTAAAACATTTATGAGCTGTGTTGAAGTTCTTTATGTGTAGTTTTGAATAACTGCTGTCGAAGTCACAAAACTAGTCAAAAAAAAGTTACGTTATACAAATCAATGGTAATATATAAATAAAAGCAGGGTATGAATGCATACTATATACACGTTTATAAGCTGTAAACCCCCCATATATATATATATATATATATATATATATATATATATATATATATATATATATATATATATATATATAGCTCTGTTTGACCAGTCGATTCTTTCATGTTTGTTTTTTAAATTTTCAAGATTCTTCGCACACGACAATATTTGGCTTGCTGCAATAAATTCCTAGTATCAAAACACAAAATAGTTTTAGAAATAATTTCCCTCTGAGAATCTTGAAAATACAATTTCTTAGTAAATTAGATTTATTGATAAATCATCAAGATTTTAATCTAATTTCGAGTCAAGACAAATTGTAGGAATAAGCGAGGAATTTGTTGTTTTTCAGTATATATGAATTATATTATACTTACTTGGTCATGTTCTGTTACTTTGTTCCATTTATCGTGTGTTGTTCAGGTGTACACTTACTCAAGGTCGTCAGGACTAGGTCGCAAGATCACTTCCTTCAAACTCACGGCTGACCTACTGGCTGCCAGGTTGGTGGTGGGTGTGTGAACTACTTTCTCCTTCCTCGCTTTTTTTACATTCCACGTGGATTAATTTACACACATATACGCGCAGATAGACACACACACACACACACACACATACTCTCAAAGTCACAAAACAAGTAAGAAAAAATTATGTTACACAAATCAATGGTAATATATGAATAAAAGGCAGGGTATGAATGCATACTATTTACACGATCATAAACTGTAATACACACACACACACACACACACACACACACACACATATATATATATATATATATATATATATGTACATACATCCGTTCAGAGGTCAATCGTGATACACACACATACACGTTTAACTCCATTCTACCATACCAGGGCCCATAATGTAAAAGCAGACATGGGATTTTTTGAACGCTAACGATCTAATGGAAATCTGATCTTTCTGATAACATAAAATGAGATTTCCTCCAAAATATGGCCACGTCGGTACTAATATTTGGCTGCACCATTTCAATTCATACAAAGCCTCTGGCAAAAAGACTTGATGGGAGCTGCACAAAATACTACACACTGTTTTAAACAAATCCTTTAACAGCACTTGCACAAAAGCAGCTGTACCGTCACTTACCTCCCAATTCACAAACTATCCAAGTAAGACGAACAAGACACGCTGGGCATGACTTGAGAAGATAGGAACGACTCCTAAGCAACGTTCTCTAATTGATTCTCACTCATGAACACACCAGCAAAGACTAGCATAGTTAAGACCTGTTTGAACACTTGACGTAGTCGAGGTGATATGTTTGGAGTAATAAGTGGTACATTCAATATTTTTCTAGACTTTTTTGTAGAGTCATTTAAAATTGACGTTGACTCTTGAAAATTCACGATGTTATTGCTATACATATTATTTGATGACTGACCAATTTTTATGATTTCAGGTTCAAATAAACAGCTATAGCAGGAATTGGAATACACCCTACTAAAGCCTGATTTTCACAGCTAGTGAATTTCATGAATGCAATCTGGATTTTAGAAGAATGATATGCAATAAAATTATGTTTTAAACTTGGAAAAATGCCACAGGAACGTATGGAATGCTTCAGACTGCTTTCCGACCATCTTGTATGAAGTGAGCATCAGTTTTTCATTGGCATAAGAGATTCAAGGAAGGCAGGGAGTCTATGAGGGATGATGAGAGGTGTGGTAGGAGTAAGGAAGTCAATACACCACAGTTGATTGGCCAAAGATTGGTCTAATGAAAATAGTGGATTTAAAAAAAGGATATATTTTACTCCTTTATATTTTTGTAGAATCACTTATGAATGAACTCATCAGCTTGAAAAAAAAAAAACTAGACGAAAATCCTGTGAGCAAAATGCACTACGCTGTCGAGACTATTCAAATATCAGCTATAACTAAGAAACTGAAAATCTTCAACGAGGAACTAATAAAAGGTCATCCACAAAATCGGGTATGAAAAATAGACCCTTCATTGTACAAATTAATCTTTGATGATAGGGAAAACGTCAGAGCAGAAACAGAAAATGTCAAAGAATTCGAATTTAGGTGTTCAGTAATGCCAGAAATGTAATCTGATGCAAAAAGAATGAGAGCTTTATCTTTTTTCAGATTTCGGTAGACATTAGAAAAATATGCACAAAATATATTCCAAAGCCAACAAGTTTAATCATTACTGTGAAATCATCATCATCTTCATCATCAAGATGTGTCGACAGCATGGATAACCTTCCTCAAAGACCTGGTAAAGGGACATGGGAAAATTGAATATAAGCGGAAGAATTAGGGCCATCAAGAGCATAGCACAACTAAAATCAGTTAGAGTACTTTGAAGAGTTCCAGAAACAGGAAATTACTTGTAGCTGAGACTTTTGTAAAAAAATCACTAAAATTGATATATATTGACCTCTAACGAGACGTCAATCAAGAGGTGAAACTGTGTAAATAAGCGGAAGAACAGCGGAAGAAGGTGGACGTAAAACAATAATATAACCAGGGCAAAGACGGTTTGAGTCAGTTGGAGACAAGATGCCGGAGCGAGAATCAGCTTGTAGACTGAGGGCTTTGGGCCCTCAGTGACCCACCGTTGAGCAACCGAGCTAAGATGAGAAAGAAGTACTATTGGGTCAATATAGCAGTCTGTCCCCGTCTCCAACTCATCTCTCAAACATCACCCTTTCGAGAATAAAGTGTGAGAGATTATATTTTTATAAAGAAGTGTGTTCGTTCGTTCATTGAAGTCGTCATTATGTTTGATTATATTTATAGTTGTATATGTATTACAAGCATACAACAAAACCCAAATACGTGGATTTAGTGAAAATAACACACACACACACACACACACACACACACACACACACACACATATATATATATATATATATATAGTGAAGCATAAAATTGGAAAGTAAAAGCTAAAAAATGCCTAATACTGTGTGAGTAGAGAACGCAATTAAAATTTCATGTTACAACTAAAAAAATGTTCCTTTTGCATAAGTTTCCAGAATGTGGATTCCATGCATTTTCATGCCAATCTGAGAATCAAGATTCGTTAAATATTTTTGCAGAATTTAATGTTACTTTCATATATATATATTATATATATATATATATATTTAAGAAAAACTAAAAACCGGTCACATAAGTATAATAAATCTATTTCCATCCTGTTATGGGTATTGATATGAATCAATAGCATCAAAATTAACCGGACTTCTTCAGATCTAATGGATAAAATAATTAAAGTCAGAATAGACACACGAGGGAAAGGTGTGAGGCGGTAGAAGAGGGGGTAAAGAGTTTCCTCCCCATTTACCCACTTCTGTTTTTTCTTTTTTTATTACCGGTTGGAATCACAATATGTAACTGGACTTATATTCAAAACTCACTTTCTACAGAAAATTAATTTTTTATTTTTAAAATCTAAAAACATTTTAACTTAAATTCTAGAATTAATAATAACTTAGGGAATTACAACATTTCTTAATGACCTTACGTAAAGATTACAGTAATACTTATCTTAAATCAAATTCAAAATTTCTAATTAAAATTTAAAATTCAAAATTTATATTCATACCTATTAATTCAGTTACCATTCCATTGAAACGTACGTACACATCTCATGGTATCTTCCCTTTTTTTATTTTATTCATTACACCTCAAATCTCAATTAATCCCATTTTTTGGTTAATTAAACAGTATCTATGATATTTGTCTATAGTTTAAATTTATTCCTATGTCTACCTCTAGCTATTAATTCACATCGCTGATTTAATAATTTTTTCAGAGTCTGGGTAAATCATTATATGTATTTTTTCTTCTAGGCATAGATTACATCAACTATCAAAGCATTTTGGAGTATTCGACTTTTTCATTATTGTCCATTGAATCTCAGGGGTCAAACCTTTATGTTTAAAACTCCAAAATTGTTTAGATAGGGCTGCTTGGTTTTTCAGATGTTCATGGCAGAAAGAAAAAAATATGATTATAATATCTAAACTTCCATTTGTCGAAGAAATCACTATTTAAGTTTTCTACCCTAAATATTTTTTTGGTGAATGATTCCCAGGTATACTACATTATCTATATTAAATAATCCATTCATGGGCCAATTACTGTATTTGATGGCGTATAAGATGCGTGGGTGTATAAGACGCACGCCAATTTCAGCAGAGAAAAAAAACAAAAACAAAAAAAAATATATTAGTAATATTAGACTTGATGAAATTAATTTAATGAATATTATCAATGATAAGATATTTCATATGCATAATAGCCTTTTAAATTTGGACAATATGTATATGAAAGTTACTCTAAAGTCTAAGCTAATGGGAGTTGCCAGGCAGTTAATTTCGGCCGACTATCGCGAATTCTAAACCAACATATGGCATGTAAGGCGCAGGGCAGTCTTAAAAGATATTTTTAGTAAAATAAGTACTCCCTACATGCTGTCAAATATGGTGTATGGTATTTTTTGTGTTTTCTTTACCCCATCCTGGAATATCCTTTCACCATATTTACTCTCTGGTACAAAATTGATTTTCACTAACAATTCCAGGAAAGAAGTGACCGAAACGAAAATACCCTTTTTCATGATTTTAATTCGTTTTTATGATTTTAGAATGTTCTTAACACCATGCACACGCTGTTCAAAACAATAGTGAAATATTTTTGGTGCTTCCGACAAGATCTTCATATATATATATATATATATATATATATATATATAGCATGTGTATACTATATATATATATATATATATATATATATATATATATATATATATATATATATGTGTGTGTGTGTGTGTATGTGTGTGCGCGTGCGCACTTGAAATATTAAAATCCTAATCACGGATATTTTTGTAACAGGCTGATGTATTTATTGCCTCACTTTTAAATGAAAAACTAAATGAATAATATATTATACGTTATTGATACTTTTATGAGGAAAAACCTCATGGCTAGATTGGAAATATTTCTCACTCCCATAAACTCTACCTTCCTTTCATTTTAATTTTTTTTTCTAGTTTTACCTTTATTGGAACAAAGAGAATATACAAATTAACGATTAAATCATAATTACATGTTTTTCCAAGGATAATTGGAAGTTATATGACCTATTATGTCTAACGACCTTGGAGAAAACGTAGAGATAAAAAGAAAAGGGGGAATAGTTTTAGCTAGTTATTTATCTGAAATAAAGCATGGACAATTAGGCTTAATTAACGCTTCAAGTAATTAGGCAAGCGAAAACCAATTATAATTGACTGGAATCGACCCGTATCTAAAAGGGAAGAATTATATTCTAAAAAAACGAAATAAAACGAAAATGAAACAAACAAACCAAAAATGATAATAAATGTCAGTCTGATCTATCTAGAAAAAAAAACTGGATCTATTGCAAGAATAAGAATGGCCACATCACAGCGGTTAACAAGGTAATTTCTCGAATTTTTATATCTATTAAGAAAATTTGGAGTCGCAGTCAGCCTAACGGTTATCATATCATCGTAGGAAATGGAATCAGTTATTCAAGTTTATTAACTGCATAAGTCTATTTGGCAAAGACTCATTCAAGAGTTCAATGTTTAAATTTTGATAGATAAAATAAATTCCTTTATTGATTTTCTAGACTTAAAATCTCCGCACGGGATTGTC
The DNA here is from genome assembly GCA_963585895.1 of Sepioteuthis lessoniana. Classification (NCBI taxonomy): domain Eukaryota; kingdom Metazoa; phylum Mollusca; class Cephalopoda; order Myopsida; family Loliginidae; genus Sepioteuthis; species Sepioteuthis lessoniana. The sequence goes on from OY757911.1 coordinate 78,560,937, forward strand.
AAGTGCGTGAGACGTGTTTAATAACTAATAATTTACTTTTCGTACCAGAAATATCTTTTATGTTTCTACCATTGTCCATGTTTCCACCGAAGATTACCAAGAAAAGTACATTTTTACATTATGATTTTGTCAGAATAGTTGAGCCCAGAGTTTTCAAAATAATTTTCTTAATATCAATTCATAAATTTGAATAAATCATAAATAAAACACCTTGAATTTTATAAACCATATTTTATTTACTTAAAGCGTGAGAGTCAACGCAAGAAAGAAAATAACTCATAGATATATTTTAATATTTAATTTTAAATTGAATGATATTAAACTAATATACTTATGAATAATTCAGATTTCAATATTCTTGATTTTGGTTTTGATTGTTATCTGCATATTTCCACGTTAAAAGAAAATATACCACTTCACTGTTTCTGTTAAGGCGCTAGTGGCGTAACACTTCCGCCGGAGGAAATGAAACCTATTTAGGAATGTTAAGAAATCTTCCTATCTGAATATAAAACATTTTTGGTGGCCATCGATTCTAGGTAAATCCATCGGGTGCTAAATTTATTGTATGGTAAATTCATATATTGGTAGAGCAGATTCGGGTCTTTCGTTTCGATAAAGCAAACAAGCTGTATGAAGGAAAAACTGAATTCGAAACTTAAGAAAATATGTTTTTCGAAAAATATGTGGTACTGTGCATATTTTTATAAGTACAGGGATTAATATTGTGAATTGAATTACTATGACCAGAAAATCCGCCGAACACCTACGTACGATATACGGGAACACTGCACAGCTGTTTCGACTTTATTAGGTCTCCTCAACAGTGTATGCCGTAATATCCACCACTGGAAATCGAACCAGGGACCACAGATGGCAGGGCCGAATCTCTACAAATGAGCCACGAGTTCATATGGCACACAAGTGACGCCAAATCAACTAGTCATGGTAATTGCGCGGCCAAATAACCTAAATGTGTCTTGCAAGTTGTGGCACTATTCTTTGGTTATGCGTTCACCTAAAAAGTATTTATGGTTTTGCACAAATCTTCATCAATATAAACAAATTACCTTTGTGTAGTCTACTGGTTCACAGCTTAAACTGATATGTAGGGCAAGCATAGGATGTGCCAAACTGGATAGGTACTACTACTACTACTACTACTACTACTACTACTAATACCGATACTATTACTATATAATAATTAGCGATTTTGTGAGAGGAGGCTTCAAAAATCATCAAAGTTTACATTGCCGCAGGGCTTTAAAACCTAGATTTTTAATTTATGATACCATTTCTTTCGGTATGCCTAGATTCATTTTTCCTCCTAATCATCAGACGGAAAATATCGTATGAATTGATTAATTTCCATGTTAACAAAGAATATTCTGAATAAATTCAATGCTATTACACTCCATTTTCTGTCAGAAGTTTTTAGTGATACGTGAAACTCAGAGTTACGGAATGAGTCACCGCTGTCAAAATTTTATATATGTGTGATACACACACACGTGCGCACACACACACACACACACGCACACACACACACACACACACACACACACATATATATATATATATATATAAATATTGAGAGAAAGAAAGAAAGAGAGAGAGAGAGAGAGAAAGAGCTTAAATTGTCTCTTATGTGTATGAAGGAGCGCATTTACTGGCATGAAAAATGTTAAGTAATCATATGAGAATATATAATTATATATGTTTCTCATTGTCTAGAATAAATCGCTCATAAAGTTCATATCGGCGAATGAATATGTATTATTTCTGCTTGACAAACATTTAATTTTTAGAGTATTTACCCACTCCGCCCTTTTTGCAGTTTTTCTTCAATTCGACTCCTAATGTACTGAGGCTGACTCAAATTATATATTTGATTCAACACAGCGGAAAAATAAAAGTTAAATTAACCATTTAATAAGATAACAATTTTAACACAGTTGTTGCTAAAATTTATCGCTGGTTGAGGACTCGGTTTATGTGCGCAATTATTTGACGTCATGGTTAATTTTGCTGGAAGGAGTCAATTGATGAATATTAAAGATAAGTTATCTATCAATCTATCTCTCTATCTATCTATATCTGCTCATGTATATTGAAATCTCCCTCTTTCTCTCTCTCTCTCTCTCTCTAACACACACACACACAATTGTTGGCCATTCACACATATAAACATTCATACACTGATATATACACCAATATTTATTCAGTTATAATGAACGAAAGATCGGACACATAAACGTCGGTAAATTTAAAAGAAAAAAATCAACCCAGTCCAGTTCCTGGTTTTTGCCATCATCAGGTAATATTTATGTCATGACGAGTTTGCATTTCACGACTGAAAAGCATAGGAATGCCAAGATTCTGGCTTCCCTTATATATCTTATTTAGTTCAAATCTATCCATCTATCTTCGTATTCTTATTCTTTCTATCAAATAATTTTGCCCATATATCAATATTTTACTCTCTTGGTCTATCCAAATGTGCCTATCTTCAGATATCAAAATTAACCATACACACACACACACACACACACACACACAATTAACCACACACACACACACACACACACACAGATATATATATATATATATATATATATATGGTAAGAGAGAGAGAAATTGAGAGAGAGTATATATTATGCTAAGCTATTGTTTAAACAAGTCTGGTTAAAGACTACGGAGCTTTTAATAATCTTTTTTATTTGTTTATTTTTCTCTGGCTTTCTGGTGATATTCTTGATGTCAATTTCTATTAGATGGAAGAATCGTAAATTAGGATATTTCGATATTTTCCATCGGTCACCTTCAGGAAGACTTTTTGTTTAATTTGGGTATAAATGTTATTGAAATGGTTTATTATTGTTGAAGTTGCTTCGGTTAACGAGTCAGTAAGTGAAGATGTTTAATATGTTCGTACTGAAGTTGAAGGCAATTTTTACTTATGTTTGGTTGTTTATTTTAATACCGATTGATTTTCATCTTACTTTTTTGTATATGGTTGTGATTTTATTAGGAAAGAATAATAATAATAGTATATATATATATATATATATATATATATATATATATATATATATATATATATATTTATGTTCAGTGAAATTATTATTTTCAAAATTTGATGAGAAAAAGTTAAAAGAAGGTATGCCCAAAGAGGTACAACAACAAGCGGAAGAAAAAAAAATGTGGAGAAAAATACGGAAACGCAATGAATATAATAGAAATGCTGAATGGATGAACATAAAACGGAATGAGAATAATTCATAGAAGGTCCTGCGGAGAATATACAGCAGGACTCGCTTAGAGCAACGCCCAAGAAAATATCAAATTTGAAAACGTCAGGCCATGATGACATATATAGATTCTGGTTGAAAAAGTTCACCTCCATCCATGACAAACTGTCTTTGCAACTGAGTAATTGCTTACAAGTGGCAAGCTCGCCCAATGAAAAAAATTTCCCTGATCCAGAAGTAATCTCAAAAAGGAACTATCCCCAGCAACTATAGACCGATAACGTGTTTACCTATGATGAGGTATATTGTTGATCGCGCAAAATAAATCTATGACTCACTTGCAGGAGAATGTTTTCGGAAGAACAAACAAAATACCGCAGGGGAAAAAGAGAAACAAATGAATTACAATATATCGAACAACACATGCTCAAGGAAACCCAAACAAAGCTTTAAAATGTAGCCATTGCATGGATTAACTTCAAGAAGGCTTATGGAATGTTCCGTAAACTGAGATGTTAGAATTGTCACGCGATATCCCACTGGGAGGAGGGAGATAAAATTACTATCCTCCCGTTGAATTAACAGTATCTAGCCGTCAAAAAAAGTGACCGTTAAGGAAGAATGTAGGTCACAGAGGGGTATCAACAGGTGTTGGTACTTAGTAACCTCAGGTCGACGGACACCAAGGGGGAGAAGAGAGAAGCCAAATGATTGGCTGGGACCTCAAAACGGAAGTGAGGACCCCTTCCCCTCAGCGGAAGTAAGTAATAAGAAAGCAGTTTTTTGAGCAGGGTTCGTAGCGGGCAGACGAACCATAGCCAGTATTCCGGATTGAAGACAAAAGTATACCTGATACACGAAGGACCCCAGGTTCTTCAAGCCAGTGTAAAAAAATTGAATAAAGTCTATTAGCCCGTGAAAGAAGAAAGATTCTCCAGTGGAACACCATCGAAAAATAAGATAAGTAACTTTGGGACGTTTCTCCTTTATACCCAAATTTTGTATACCACTCTCTCTCTCTCAATTTGAAGAAAAGCAAAAGTCAAGAAAAGACATTCAGATTAGTGGACTGTCCAAATTATTATATGTTTTGACACTTTGAAAGTGTATATAACTGTAGTAAAGGAATTCATGTATTTTTATGTTACCGCATGGTCTATGTTGTTCTTTGCCGTTCTACTACGAATTTGTTGTTGTCACATTTTCTTTTCAGCTTCTATTCGCCTTATGTTATCTTGCTTAAAATTGTCCTATTAATTCCTAAAATATCACACGGGAAGCCGGAGTTGCCGACTTCTACAATATAATATTATTACGGCTAAAACCTATAGGTCCATATTCTTCCATTATCTTGGGGAAGGAAGTGAAAGCGGCCTGGTGGGTGTGTGGATAGTGTGAAATTTGGAACCCCTTGCCAGCGGCGGTCAGTCTGGCCCTAAATTAATCCCTCACGTAATATGTCAGTTCTTATATGCCTGAGAGAAAAACTCTGAACGAGGACTTATTCTATAGGGGATCAAGTGCCAACCTGCCCCGTCTTCACACGTGCGAAAATAAAGTCTCATTTTGGGATTTTAGTCAATTTGCCGTCACAGAATGTTTAAAAATATACTAAATATCCAACAAAATCATTAACTTCATCACATATGCCATGGAAAACTGGAGAATGAAATTGATAGCAAGAGGACAAAACCTTGCTGAGGTAAAAATCCAACCAGGTATCTTCAGAGTAGACTCTTTCTCTTTGCTGCAAATCATTATAACAATGATACTACACAACCACGTACCCAGTTAAGGTAATCAGGTCTACAAATTTTCAAAATCAAAGGAAAAGATTAATCAACTTATGCATATGAACGACAAAGTTATTTGCAAAAAAAAAAAACGAACAGAAGTCTCTGATACATACAATAAGAATATAGATATAGGATATAGGAATGGAATTTTGCATTGAAAAACATGGCATATTCATTATGAAAAGTGGAGAAAGTGAATTAGCTGAAGGAACCCAACGATCAATTCAAAAATGCATTAGGACACTTGAAGAGAAAGGAAACTACATTATCAAATTAGTGGAGATAAAGGAAAAAAATAAAGAAAGTGTCTCAGAAGAAAAAAGAAAACTTCTCAAAAAAGGGGTCTGCAGCCAAAATCTCTTACAAATGATAAAAACCTCGGTAGTCTCTCTTAGAAAATACTCAATACGATTCAGACTATGGACAAGTGAGAAACTCGGATAGATGAACTAAAGTATAAGAAATTGATAACTATCCACAAGATATCATTACATACAAGAGATAACATAGATTTACCGTACTTGTCAAGAAAAGAAGGAAGAAGAGAAGGTATTGAGGATTGTTTACATGCATCAATGAAAGGACTCAAGAACTATATTAAGAGCAAAGAAAGATTGATTACCGCATCCAACTGCAGATATTGAAACATAAGAACTGATAGAAAAACAACAAAATCTATGCAGCAGAAATGGTAATGAAAACAACTCTATGAATATTTCAAGCGACAAACTGAAGAGATTAGACGCAAGGACACATGAGCATTGCTCTAAAAGGGAAATCCCTTGAGAGAACGTGAATTTCTTCTAACAGCTGAACAAAACTACGCCATAAGGACCAAATATGTTAATGAGGAAGTCGATAATATGCAATAGAATAGCAAAAATAAGTTCTACAAAAGAAGAACTGAAATGATTTATCACATGGTGAGTGAATGCAGCAAACTAGCACAGAAGAAGAACAAAAGTAGACACAATTCGAATAATTTTGCAAGAACTTGAAATTTCACCATACTAACAAATGATTTATGCATAAACCAGAATTCGTCAAAGAAAATGAGACGCGTGAAATTGTCTGGAATGTTTAGATGCAAACAGATTACCTAATCCTAGCCAGAAGACCAGACTTAACGCTAAATAACTTAAAAAGGAGAACTTGTCGGCTTGTGGATTTTTCTGCTCCAACGGACCACGGAGTAAAAATAAATGAAATAGAAAAGATAGAAAAATACTCAGACATTGCCAGGGAACTAAAAAAAAAAAACTGCCTAACATGCGAGTGACAGTGATACCAATTGTACTTTGAGTACTTGAAACAGTTCCCAAAGGCTTGGAATGGGGATAGGATTTGTTGAAAATCAGATAAAGTATCAAGACCATTCAGATTACCGCATTGTTGAGCTCAGCCAGAATACTTAGATAAGTGTTGTAGACCTGAAGTCAATTGTTGTCACTTAGTCTCCAGTGAAATCTCTCCAGCGTTGTCTGGTATTAAAAACTTGCCAGGAGTATAATAATAGATTTTGAAATACAGGTAGTTCACCTACACTCAGTCTGACGACCAGACCTGGTGAGAGTCAACAATGAAAGAGAACCTACCAAATAGAGGACTTGTCCGTCTCGGTTGACCACCGAGTAAAATAAAAAAAAAGATAAAAGAGAGATAAGGACGTACATTTTGCCAGAAAACTAAAAAAAAAATACAATGGAACATTGGGTGATACCAATTGTTATTAGTACGCTCGGATCAATCCATAAAAGCATGGACTAGAAGACTTAGAAAAACAAAGTTGTGACCATCCAGACAACAACATTATCAAGATCAACCAAAATACAGATGTAACTCCATAGACCATATTGACTATATTATATTCAACAAATAACCACGGGTTACTTTGTTATTTGGAATACGAAAAAGTTTTTATTAAGACAGTTTCGAAATCTAGCAGTCCAACACAAACACAGGACAGTGAAAGAGCGAGAGAGAGAGAGAGGGGGGGGAGACCTTGTAAGGGTTTACGAGCAAATCTCGCTTGCAGCTACAAAGAGGCATCCACCCCCAACCAACATCAAACCCAACTTGTCTCTTTGAGTTTCAAATCACAACTCTCACTTCTGAATCCAAATTTATTTTTTCTTCTATCTTATTCCGTTCAATTCTTGATTATTTCATCAGCAAGTTATATTAAAACACGTTTCGTTAACTTTTATTTCTCCACGCCGGTCGACAAGCCTTAATTTGTTTATGATCCTCATCCTGTTTTCCCAACGTTATTTTGACGTGACGTGTTTAAACCTGGTCATCACCTCTGCACACGTTTGACATTTACAAGGAACTACTCTTACATTCAAAGATTTGTAACTAGTCCACAACCTCATCAAACTAAATGAAATAACTAATAAATCATCAATTATTGATAAATTAATTAATATAATTAATTACGACACGAATTATTTAATACTGAGAAGAATCCTGAATATTTGAATCTACACAAGAATAAACATATAGCCAATATAGATGGATTAGAGAAGAAGATCCCTTATACAGTTCAATATATGTCCAGATTACAAAACAGAGAGTGCATCGTTATCTTTAATATCGAATGTATGCAACATTACAGCACAGTGTAATTGTTCAAGGAGGAAACACTGAGCTAGATATAGTCTTGTTATCTTTATATGCAACTAATCTTGAAACATATATGCATATTGATATGTATGTTGTCATTTATTGCAATACGACTATAGTACCTGAACATTTAATGTTGAATAAACTCATTTTTACGTTTTTCAAATTTTATTTTTCATTGTTATATACTTTCGATTGAACAATGAACTAAAATATTTCCCCGAAGACAACAGCTCATAAAATTTATTATCCCTGTGTAAATAACTTTAATGAATAATTTCAGAAATACATTGCGTAATGTTTCTCTATGATTTGTTCTTTGTCCCTTTTCTGTCCTTTCTTCACACCTTTCTTAAATTTTTACTCTTTCTATTGATCATTTTCCACTCACTTTGATCATTCGTCTTCATTTTTATTCATCTTAAAGATTTTTCTCTTTTGTTGCACCCCTGTATTTCAGTACATTATCATGTATATTTTTTATTTAATTTATCAGAAGTTCTCTCGATTTTCCCATAAAAATACATGGATAATATTTTGTTCACATGCTAACCTTTTCTTATATATACTGTAATGTACGAAGCAACGTTGTTAACGAGTTGCGAAGGATGTGTTACATGAAAATATTGGTGACATATAAAAGCTATACATGTACTCTAGTTGCTTAACTTAAGCACATATCATGATTACATGACTTTGAAAAATTAAAAAGTCAATAAGGTATAAAAAAAAAACCATAAGACATTTAAATGACATCGATTTATTTGCTTTGTCTTTTGACACCTAGTATCATAAGATATGGAATGGAGTTCCACTAAAACATTATTGGCGGAAAGCTTGCCTATCGCTGGAAATAAAGAAATGCTTATAACCTATCGCTGTATGGGACTAAAATAAGGGGAATTCATTTTTTTTAAACTAACAGACTGATTTATAAACTTCTTGCTAATAAACAGCAATTAATCAAGCAGTCTTTTTATATTTTGAACTAAACTTCTTGCAAAAATCTTTAAATAAAATTACAATTTAATAATATTCGATGATAGTGACATATACTGGATCTGCGCATCTACAGCTCAGTAATAACCATAGCAAGATCACTGGTGACTACGAAAACTGCAGGTTGTATTTCATACCACGTTCTTTTCATAGCAAAGGATACCTACAGGTAATCAGAGGTTGAATTCTGAAGCTTTCTGATTTTTTTTAATTTTAGAGTTAACTTCTCTTAAAAGGCTTGCCCGAGCAAGGAGTTTGCCATTAAACGGGAGCCCCTTCTACACACCATTATATATATATATATATATATATATATATATATGTGTGTGTGTGTGTGTGTGTGTTCGTGCGCGCGCGTGTGTGTGTGTGCGTGTGTGTGTGTGTGTGTGTGTGTGTGTGTGTGTGTGTGTGTGTGTGTGTGTGTGTGTGTGTGTGCGTGTGTGTGTGTGTGTGCACGTGCGAATGTGTATGTGTGTGTTCTGTCAAAGAAACAAAGTTGAAACCAAATGCTCAAGATTTTCTAAGATTCTATCTATAATTCCGTCATTATTAAGTGTGCGGTTTTTTTTTTTTACTTTTTACTTTTAAACAATATTTTCTTGTTTTCTTGATTTCTTTCTTTCTTCCCGTCTTCTCTCTCTCTCTCTCTCTCTCTCTCTCTCTCTCTCTCTCTCTACCACTATTAGTTTTCTCAACATTTCTCCTTCTCTCACTTTTTTAACTCCTTCTGCGTCTCAATCACTTTATTTCCTTTTTTATATTTCTCTCTGGCTTCTCTCACAAACTTTCTTTCTCTCACGTTCTGATTCTCTATCCCTCTATCTTCCTCTCTGTCTTCTCCACCACTTTTTAAAAAATATTTTCTTTCCTTCCCTCTTCATCTTTCACCCTGTTTTTCTTCAGTCTCCCTATTTCTCCTTCATCTCTCTCTCTACTTTTATCTGACTCTCTCTATCTCTATCTGCATCTACCTTTCTCCCTGTAACTCTTTCTGCCCATCCCCCCCTTTCTCGTCGTTTTTTTTTCTCTTCTCTATCTTTATCTCTTTCAACACCTCTTCACCTTTCCTACCGCATTCTCTAATCTGTCCTTTTCTTTCGTCTTTTCTTTAACAACTAAACATGACTTAAACATGCATCTGTTTTGTTTTTTTGTGTTTTTTTCATTTTGTTTCCATTTTGTTAACAAATCACTTTTTTTAAGTGTAAAAATCTCAGTCTCTTATTTCCCAGCCATTTTTTAACTCACTCACTTACCAAATACATAGTTCTTTCTTCTGACTCTCATACGAGGACGTTCAATAATTCAATATTCAAACAAGTTGTATTTCCATGACATGAATTTTAGTAAATTTACATTGATTTCTACGCTTTTACTTCATGCCATTGATCTTTTAATGTATATTACATTAACTAATCGATTAATACCGTTATAAATTTGGTTGAACGGGCAATCATAGAATAAAACATAGGAATCATATAGTAAGATTATTGGTAAACATTATGAACAACTTGAAAATGGTGAATGTGCATCGAAGTTACGTATGAATTTATACAAGCCCTCATATCTGGACAGGATGTGACACGGGCCATTTCTAATAAGTGAACAGGTGACTAGAATTTAGCCTTTAACTTCGAGGATGATGGATATAACATGGAAAAATAGCCTATGTTACTTAAGTGTTAGCTAAGAGAGAACAGTTGGATTGATGTCTTTCCCAAAGGGATTCGCGCGAAGTGAAAAGCATCCTGTTCAGGAATTAAACTTCGCTCATTGTATTCATTTCTGACCACAGTTTGAGGGAATATCTGTATTCTCTCTCGTGTCTATCGATCGTAACAACAACAACAGCAGCAGCAACAACAACAACAACAACACACGTACACTCACACGCACACGCACACACATATATAGACACACGCATACTCACACGCACGTACAAACACACACAAATATATTCTTATTATTAGTTGTAGTAATATTTAAAACGAAACCTGCATTGTTTTTGTAAGAGTGATCAATATTCAGGATAGCACTACATAAGGATCAGTATTATGGGCAACGAATAAAATCGATTATTTTACCCTCACCAAAAAAGAAAAAGAAAACTTCAAAAACAGCTAACAGAAGCGTTTAGTTCAACAGCCCTGTTAAACGACCCAAGACGATCATCTGACACAGAAGTTTGTTCGAAGATTAGGCAAAAAAGAAATGTGATGTATTTGTTCTTTCGTAGTAGCTAACTGTGACTGTTACACTCCCCACCCTGTAAAGGATGTTGTGGTTTATGGTCACAGTCTTTGCTTAGAAATTTTCCAATCCTTCGTATAATCTTTTGTACATTGATGACTGACTTGGCTCGTGAAACTGACAGTAGTGCTAAATTGCTAATTCTAACAGTATTTTCATAGTTTTTAAATAATAGTTTTTAATAGCTGTTCTATATTCTGACAGTTATATATATATATATATATATATATATATATATATATATATATATATATATATATATATATATATATAGAGAGAGAGAGAGAGAGAGAGAGAGAGAGAGCGGGGAGGGAAAGAGAGAAATGAAAAAAAATGAGAGAGCGTATTATATCTAAATAAGTAAGCTTATCTTTTATTATAAAAATATAATTTTCCTCGAAATCAAATATACAGGATTTGATTATTTCAACCGGGACATTATCTAAGCAAAACATTTATCATTAAGCATAATTTATGATCAAAATAACACCGTCAAAATATTGTTAGGAAAATAAAATGGTAAAACCTTTGTAATCAAAAAGAAATGTGTAAATATATAAAAGTTATTTTAGGATCGAGAGTATTTCACTGCACAAGTGTTTGGTAAGAAATCATATCTATCAGTTCAGATTATATAAGATTCTACACGAGATAAAATCCGAGAATCCATGCTTCCTTACACGCGTGAGCGTAAGCATGCACACACACACACACACACATACACATACATGAATTTTTGTCGTCAATTATTCGTACAATTTTATTAAATATCATATAAATACAAATGTTTTCTTGGTTTCCTTATTTCTTCTTCTTTAGGTATAGAAGTACTTATTTATGGATTCCGTAAATGCAGTTTTAAAATCGGAAATCTAGCATTATCAGCCATCATTAAGATCAGGGAACTCTTGATATTTTTTAAAAATTAATTTGAAGTTGACATGGGTACCGCCTGTGGTATAATATTTAAGAATAGAGGATATCAGAGGTTCATTAACTTATTACCTTCTGAGTGGGAACCCAATTCACATGGCCTTGTACGAAACAAAAACCCGTAAATGATTAATTTTACACTCGACATTCTTGCGTATTGCGTTCGTGCGTCATGATGACTTAATGCTCGAGAACACGTACAAGCGTAACTCTTCACTAAGCTGAACAAACCCTCCCTCCCTCTCTCTCTCTCTCTCTCTCTCTCTCTCTATATATATATATATATATATATATATATATATATATATATATATAATGTATGACGTAGTTATTTTTTAAGGAATGTTATGACGCATTAACTGCATAACTTAATTCTTCGATGTTATCATCTATCCATTGCACAATAGGCAGTATAATTTTAAGATTATATATATATATATATATATATATGCGTTCCTTTGTGTGTGAATTTATGAGTGTATAGATACGAATTGTGATGCATTTGAAGTTTGATTAATATGGCACAAGGTCATATTTTTGAATCATCTATTGAAAAACGAATTGGTACATCCGAACGCTATGAGTCCGGACACAAAATGTCGGAAATTTTCCGTCACCATTGTTTTTATTAAAAGACTGAATACTGCAACTGTTGCGTTTTGCCAGTTTCGAAAAAATATGGATTTATATGGATTTTAGAGGGAAGGGATTTTACATCGTATTGATTTTATCAAATTTACAACAGGCATCTATACTGTTAAATTTCTCTTGATTTTGTTTTCGAACGTCAAATTTGGCATGTTGATACAAAATTCCGAATAGTTTCCTCTTAGATTTCTACAAGGGATTTCCTCCTTGACCTATCCCTCATCTAAGGGAATCAACTTCAAATTAAGCATGTATAGTCATCTGAGGATATGGAGAGTATAATGAAATTCTCCAGTGAAATAAATTCATAATCACAATTTAACCAGGTTTGTGTTTCCTTCTTATTGCAACACACACACACACACACACACACACACACACACATATATATATATATATATATATATATATATATATATATATATATATATATATATATATCAGAGGAAGTGTAACTAGAATAGTAAATGGAATCCTTCAGTGCTTACTAAACATAACAAAAATATTCTCTCTCACTCTCTCTCTCTCTCTCTCTCTCTCTCTCTCTCTCTCTCTCTGTATGTTTGTGTTGGGGGTCTCAACAAATAGAGAGGATTGTTATTCCTACTCCAGAAGAGCTAAAGGAAAAACCATAATAGTCGGTGTATGATAAATCGACATATTTTATTTTTATGCTTTATTCTTTAATGATTGCCCCAAGTAAGAAGATAGAAAAAGTTTTAATGAGCGCTCATATAGTGTAGATCGATTTTTTAAAAGAAATCTACCTGACCGTGAAACTCACAAGCCGTAATTTGAAATATCAGGTAGAAAGAATGAAAACCTGCTTTCTTTTCTACATGTACATTGAACAATGAACGCAAGTAGAGAGTGTAATTTTTCAGTGAACTGGAAATAGTTTCTAAGGTAATAAACAACAGAGTTATTATTTTTATGTGTACTCGGGGTCAGGGAGTGCGATAAGGATTTAGAACGTGGGAGTAGAATGAACTGTAAGAAAAATATGTGTGTGTGTGTGTGTGTGTGTGTGTGTGTGCGAACTTCATCAAGAACTCGTGCCTACAACAGAAATTCTTTGACTCTCTTCTCACTCTCTCTCTCTCGCCATCCATCACCATCTGACATCACACTTTGTAGGTCCTATAGACGGCATCCAGAGTACACACAGAGCTGATGAATGTGAGCTTTTAATTGTCAGGAAATACAGGTGTATCCATGTGAAGGATTCCATTGGAAAACTTTGCTTATCAGTTCTACCTTATTACTCCATCAATGATATATGAAATGGAAGATTATACATATTGTTTTGATATAAAGAGAGTTTTTTCATAATTCATTTTATGTCTTTTTAACACACACACACACACACACACATACACACACGCACACACACACACACACACACACACACACATATATATATATATATATATATTTTTTTTTTTTTTCATTAAACATAATAGATATTTTATGCCTACATATCTTCTTTTGGATCCGTTCGAATTCCCGTATTACTTTTATCGTATTCGGGGGGAATTGATTTAGGTATTGTCCATAGTTGTATGTATCCCTAGTACTTTCTGCCCGACTTTGGGCCATCATCAGGGGAGAATCTGTTACAAAAGTGATGTAACTTTTGTTTTAGCAAATTACTACTGTGTAAGGACGTCTTTGCTGTTGGAGATTATGGCGTTTGCTTTTTAATGTAATTCTGTAAATAGTGCCAGTAGCTAAAGACATTTAAGTACGTTAGCACTGGTTTGAAAATTAATTCTATTAAGTGCTGGTTGCAGGTTTCTAATTTATAGTGCTTCGAGAATCTGAAGTTTTTGTTTATTATTTTGATGTTCGAGTATTGTTGTGTTGTCGTTGAGAATTTTTCGTAGTTGTGTTGTCGGGCATGAATGTTTTTTTTAAATGCTGAGCTATTGAACTTGTGTCAGAAATGTGCATTATAAGTCTCCTCGGCAGGGTAGTTGAGGTTAAACCAACATATATATTATTATTATCAGAGATACAATCTCGTAGGGGACATTAAAATTTATATATAACGTTGGTTTTTTGCAACACCCCAATCGAGGGAGAGGAGTAATTTCTAATAACCAAATTCGAGGTTTTAAACTTATTATAATATATAATAAGTTTTATTTTTTTATTAGGATCAGTGGGGAGTATGTTTTTGTGAATCAATGTTTTCATTATTTTTTCATCGGATTTATAATTGTAGTGCATTTGGTTACGATAAAAAAGTTTGATATATGTTTGTTGACTGGATGGAGTAGTACACTGTTTATTTTGTTGGTAAACATTTTTGATCATACGTATAATTTGTTCATCAACAATATAGTTAGGAAACCCATTATCGATGAGAACCTGTTTTATGTTTTTACCTCTTTATAAAATATTGTTTTGGAGGAGGAGATTAGTTTGGCACGGGATATTACATTACCAATAATTGCTTTTTTATATCTGAAGGGGCATTCACTTTTAAAGTTGAGGGTACATGAGTTATTACTAGAGGGTTTTTTGTAAGTGGAGGTAGTGAAGTTATTATTGTTGTTAGTATCAATGAGAACATCTTAAAAGGAAATTTCATTGTTTTTGTTTAGTTCATGAGTAAAGTTAAGAACTGAATTGTTTTGGAAGGTATCTTGTAGTATGTTGATTTCGTTAATATTATTAGTAAGAATGAGAATATCATCAACATATCTTAGGTATATTGGAGGTTTTTTTATGCTATTAAAAATTCTATTTTCGAGATCTGACATGTGGAAATTACTGAAAATGGGGCCCAGGACAACTATGGACAATACCTAAATCAATTTCCCCCAAATACGATAAAAGTAATACGGGAATTCGAACGGATCCAAAAGAAATTATGTAGGCATAAAATGTCTATTATGTTTAATGAAATTTGCATTAACGAAGAAATGCTGCCTAAATATACATATACATATATATATACAAATAACATTTTGAAATAATAAGCATTTATTGTATATGAGATGAAAAATAAATGGTCCTACAAATGTTAATTGTTTGGAAACTGCTTACTGAGATGTTTTAACTAATATTTAAAAAATAAATCAGCATTTTATAATTTAAACAAGCAGTTGATAGTTACATTACGCAGACTTTGAATCAAAAAGCTCACTCTTAATATTAGTTTAAAAAAACTACAGAGGTAAATGCCTTAAACTATATAGTAACAAGAAAACCATTTATATAACCCAAATCTGATCCACACTGAATCATATTTCAATACATTTTTGCAACCAGTTTTGAACTTGTTCAGAAACATAATTCGCCAAATGGCAGCACACGGATGTTAATGAATACGATTCATTTGCCTCTCCATGATGGCAATATTTTAACTCGGGTGTGGATTGAACTGAAGATCTTTATGCTTATGTGAAATTATGGTTAAAAATTGGTTCGTTTATCGGCATGCACCTTTTGGCATACTACTAGTATCAGAAAATGTACTTACTGATCCTACTCCACTTAGTGCTGGGAAAGTGCAGGCTGAGAAAGGTAGATCACTTGAAAAAAAATCATACTTTTGTGGTTAACAAAATTCAAGGATCAGATACATTTAACACCATCTTCACATTGCTAACCATAGAAAAAATCTTTAAATGACTTTTATCTTATTTTAGTTAATCTATTCTGACAAATTTCTTTTTTTTTAATTTTTGTTGGAATGTATTTTGCTGCTGCCTCAAGGTGTGCATTGACGAAATTTTCGTATTCGTCGTTTGGTGTACTTTTTTCTGTCTTTTCTTGTAGTGTTTCGAATCTGTTTCTTAATTCTAATACGTATTTATCTCTGACATCTTTGTTGTTTAATAGGGCCCAGTCATAGTGTTTGGTGGTCGCTGTTCGTTTGTCGTTTTTTCGTAGGCTTAACCGTATTTTCGCTGTGACTATTCGGTGATCGGTGGACACACCCTCAAAAGAGGAGTATGCCTCGCAATTCAATGCACTATTCTTCCATTTCTTGTTTATAAGGACGTAGTCTATCTGAGCTTTAGTATTGTTTGCGTACGTGTATGTCCATAGTTTGACCTCTCTTTTTTGGTAGTTTGTATTGAGGCATGCTAATCTATTTTCTATCATGAAATCTGTTAGATGTTGCCCATTTCTATTTGACGTGTTGTGGAGGCTGTATTTGTTGTTTCCGTTTTTCCCGATTTGTGCATTCATGTCTCCGCCAATGACTAACATGTGTTTCGGGATGCTACGCACTAATGAGGATAACTCATCGTAGAAGGTGACTATTTCATTTTCTTCACTAACATTGGTGGGGCTGTAGCATGAGACGATTGTTGCTCTGGGGTTTCCGTTAAATGTAGCTACCATCATTCTAGGTTGTATTTTCTCTATGCTATTAAGCGTTTTTAGTGCTCTAGGTCCTATAAGCAATCCTACCCCTCCCACTGCGGCGTTGACAGAGTTTTTCCATGCGGATACAGTGGCGAGCGACCATCCATTGCCAGTTTCGTGATATTTGATATCTTCTGTGAGCGTGTATCTGTGTTCTTGTATGCATATTATGTCTATTTTATGTTCTTCGGCCGATGCGATTAGCTCTGGGAGTTGTCCTATTCTATTTAAGGTTCTTACGTTAAATGTGGCTATTTGTAGTGTTTGCTTGCATTTTAGTAGTTTTGATTGTTTGAGCTCTGTAGCTGATTTTTCGAACACCGAGGCCAGGGCTCCAACCTCAGCAGGACGTGCCCCTTTTTTACCCGCGCGAAGAGCGATGCGGTTTGTGTAAGTGGTTTGAGTGTGGGTCATGGTTATCTTTCGATGGCTGTTTTATTCTCTTCTATAGAAGCCACTCTTATAGAGGAGCAGCAGTAGTTCCCCGATCGAACTGTCGATCCTGAGCGAAAAGTCGTCAAACTCACGTCCAGGACCCATTTGGGTATTGAGTTTGGTCCAACAAAAATTAAAACTAAATATAGAGTCCCATGGGAAACCTTAGCGGTGAGAGAAAAACGTGCACTAGTGAAAACAGCCTCCAAAAACTATCGAAAAAACCCAACAAACACAAATGCCTTAAAACTAAAAACGGCACAATATCAATTAGCAGGCATATATATAAAGGAACAGACAGAATACATTCAAAATCAGATAGATAAGATTAGAGACTCGGTAGAAGATAGACAATCTAGAATTGCCTGGCAAACAATAAACGAAGTGAGCAGAAGAAAGAACACAGCCAAAGCAAAACTTAAAGCAGCAAACCAACAAGAAAGAATAAAACTGTGGAAACAGCACTTCGAAAACTTACTTGGAAACCCACCAAAAATAACGCATGAACCAATCACCAGAATAATTAGCAAACAATTAGACATTAAACTTGGACCGTTCACACAAGGAGAACTCGACTCGGTTCTCAGAAAAATTAAAAATAGGAAAGCTGCAGGACTGGACGAAATTCCCCCGGAAGTATGGAAGACCAGACAATTCGACGACATACTGCTCCGACACTGCAACGCAGTATACAATCAAAATCCGATAGATAGATGGATGAAGGGATGCATACTCCCCTTCCCTAAAAAGGGGGACCTCGGATTAGCCAAAAACTACCGAGGCATAACACTTACATCCATAGCTGCCAAAATCTACAATGCCCTACTACGAAACAGAATAGAACCCAAAATCGACAACATACTTAGAAAAAACCAAAATGGCTTCCGAAGAAATAGATCTACGAACTCACAAATACTAACCATCCGCAGAATCCTTGAAGGTGTACGGGCAAAGAACCTACAAGCGACATTAATATTTGTCGATTTTACCAAGGCTTTCGACTCCATTCACAGAGGAAAGATGGAACAAATCCTACTAGCGTACGGCATACCTAAAGAAACCGTAGCGGCAATAACGATTCTCTATAGAAACACTAAAGTAAAAGTACGATCACCAGATGGAGACACAGAATACTTCGACATTGTAGCAGGAGTACTACAAGGGGACACGCTGGCTCCGTATCTCTTTATCATTTGTCTAGACTACGCACTTAGAACAGCGATTGACAAAATCAAAGAGAATGGCTTCGAACTGACGAAGAAAAGAAGCAGAAGATACCCCGCAACAACAATTACCGACGCCGACTACGCCGATGACATAACGATACTGGCAAATACACCTGACCAAGCCGAAACACTTCTGCATAGCCTGGAACGAGCAGCAGCAAGCATAGGCCTCCATGTTAATGCACACAAAACGGAATATATGTGCTATAACCAAACGGGGGACATCTCCACTCTAGAAGGAACCCCTCTTAAACTAGTAGACAAATTCACGTACCTAGGAAGCAGCATCGAATCAACCGAAAAGGACATCGAAACGAGGTTAACGAAAACATGGACAGCTATCAATAGGCTATCGACTATATGGAAATCAGACCTAACCGATAAAATGAAACACAGTTTCTTCCAGGCAGCGGTCACATCGATACTGCTATATGGATGCACTACATGGACGCTAACAAAACGGCTGGAGAAGAAACTAGATGGCAATTACACAAGAATGCTGCGTGCAATCCTCAACAAGTCCTGGCAGCAACACCCCACAAGACACCAACTGTACAGCCACCTGCCCCCTATCACGAAAACTATTCAAGTTAGGCGAACCAGACATGCAGGACATTGCTGGAGAAGCAGAGATGAACTCATAAGAGATGTACTCTTATGGATCCCCACACACGGCCGCGCAAAAGCAGGACGACCAGCACGAACGTACATTCAGCAGCTATGTGAGGATACAGGTTGTTGTCCTGAAGACCTACCTAGGGCGATGAACGATAGGGAGGAGTGGCAAGAGAGGGTCAGGGATATCCGTGCTGCCAGCACGATATGATGATGATGATGATGATTCTGACAAATATCGATTCAGTAAAAGGAATTAAATAAAAAAACAAAATTTGGTTAGGCATAGTTGAGTGAAAACAAGTAAAGTTTGGGAGAATATTTACTTTAGAAGACAAAGAATATAAGAAAGGGTCGCAATCGAAAGCCTGTGTCTGCAAAATTCAATAAGTGCACTATTAAACGAGAGAAATGGAAGAATATACAAATTGTTTCGATATAAAGAGAGTTTCTTCATAATTCATTTTATTTCTTTTAAACACACACACACACAAACACACACACACACACACTCACACACACACACACACACACACACACACACACATGTATATATATATATATATATATATATATATATATATATCAGTTTTTGAAGTGATACACTTTTCTTGCTTGTGTAGATTTCATATTAGTTGAAGAAGCTATTGCAGTTGCAAAACATGAAAATGCGTCGTTTCTATATATATATATATATATATATATATATATATATATATATATATATATAAATATATATATATATTGAGCAGGTAGTGAAAGAGTTCATTTCAAGTTATCACTAACCCAAGAATTTCACGAATCGTCAAGTTGGTGATGTTTTTTAATTTGATAATATGTTATTTATTTGTTTATTACTATATCATTTATATTTTTTTTAAATCTAGAGAATATTTATGCACCATAAAGTTTAATAATTGGCTGAACTGAAATGTCAAATACGGTTTATCCACTGTTAGAAGCAGCTTTTTTTTTCTTTATTTGAGACAAAATGCCAAAAATAAAAACTTCTAAAATGTCGATCAGATTCGTGTCGGTAAATTTCGTTACTGTACGGAATTTTTCACTGGATTTCTAATCTTAATAAAATCCAGCAACTATGTGCGTCAAATAAACCTATTTAAAAAGTATTAGTAGGGTATATATAAAAAGATATCACCGTATAAATTGTTCTTATGAAGAATGGTTACTTGAAATTATATTTTTAATGAATTATTATTATCATGAAAAAATGGAAACCATATAAATGCTTGGAACTGTTTAAACTACAGAATGTTTGCAAATTATTAATATTATTTGGGGAAAGTTTAAAACATATAACTGTGTAAATTTTCTTCAAAGTTGTTACTTCAAGCTGTAATTGTTTACAAATAGTTATTATTGTGAGTTACTTGAAACATGCAGTTGCTTGAAACATTTGAAACTAAAAGTGTGTGTAACTTAATAGTATTTGTTAGTAATACTTGAGACCATATAACTTTGCTAATAAAAGATTATAATTAAAAAGGAATTGTTGCTAAAAACACTATAATCTCTTAACATGTTATAATTGATTGAAAGTAAGAATGACTTCGCTACTGAATAACTTAACAGATGTTGCCATAATGCAAAACCAATCAATATTTCAAAGAAACAGATTTAATTCTAAATGGCAAAGAAAACAATAACACATATCTATCTGTATATAGAATGAAATATGTTACCATATTTGTAATAAATATAATTTAAATACTATAATAACACAACAGCACCTCATAGTGACATTTTATTAGAGCAACACCTAAAAATATCTAAATTTGGGAATAAATGTTTTTCATCGAATTTTTAACTGAAAAACAAATTTGTAGGTTTGCGTGGGGGTGAATGTATTTATTAATCATCCAGCCATATCATTATTAATTCTTATTTTTTTAATTATTTGTTTTATTACTTCGTTTAGTTATACTTGGACGCCAACCAAAAATTACCCAGTCGGCTGAGGCTGTAGAATACACTGACTGCACCTCTGCAGAGGGGTAAGACCCCATCTCCAACAAGTGTCCTGAATATGACACTACACAGTCTGATAGTAAGGTGCCAGTAATGCTAGGGCTTTGGGGAATACGGAGTACCCCTTTACTGCCATTGCTCCCAGGTCCACTCTGGCCCAGCGTGGTAGCACCTGATAGGGCCCTATCTATGAGTTAAATAGAACTAACAGTATACTTCTGCTAAACTGAAACCGTACTTACATTTAAACTGCATGCTTATGCTTAACTGAATTATTTGAAATAGAACTGTTTTTTGACTTTGAAGCTGTATGTACACTAAACTGAATTTTTTATCATAGAACTGTTTTGACATTTAACTGTGTGTAAACAAAATCTGTACTTACATTAAACTAAATCAGCTGATTTAGAACTGCTTGACTAAACTGAATAGCTTGAAATAGAAATGTTTTCCCAATTAAACTGTGTACTTCAGCTAAACTGAATAGTTTGGTATAGAACTCATTATTTGTGTAAAAATTGATTTGGCGTTAAATAACCTACAAAGTTTGATATGCCATAAAATCCAACCAACCAGCCACCAAAAAACTTAAGACAATGTTTTTCTTTTTTTTTTAGCTTGCAACTCTAAATGAAAATCAATCAATCAATGTTGATGTTGAGAACCTGTGATAAAGTTTGTTTCTCTGTATTCTTACTCAGTTGAATAAACGTCATTTATTACAAAGTTTTCTTAGTTTATATATGTACCAAAAATGGATTGCAATATTAAATTCTCAAACTTCAGATAAACGCAACAGACGAATTTAACAGGCGTATGGATATCAAATGTTGTGTCTGACACATATTTCTAAGTGGCACTTAGAATTTTTGATGATCTATTTCTGGTGCTTTGGTCAGTTCACGGACTGAAGGAAGAAAGTGAGATTTCTCGTCAGGTTTCATCGACGAAGAGAATGACTGTTAATGAATTTGCATTGATCCTCTGATTTTCATTCACAGTTGTCATATAGAAAAATAAAATTTATATCATTACTGTTGTTTAGTAAGCAAGCGTGAGAGTAAAAACAAAACAAAGCAATAAAACAAATAACAAAAGATAAGTAAACAAATGTTAAACCACTGTGGTAATATTCATTGGCTATTGCACGAGATTTCAAATTCTCCCTATGCAAACATAAACCTACTTTGCTCTCAGCTATTTATAAACAACACCCTAGATTCATCTCTCGATTCTTACCGTTAGGCATTACTTTGTAGACACACAGTCTATGAACTGTACTGTCGGCGAAGCTTATGAGACAAACTTTATGCCCTACATAGAAATAAGACCCCACCACCATCGTTAAAAAGGGGATCGTCATAGGTGAGACATTAAATTGCATCTGAACGTGAAACCGTATTTCAGATCAGCAGAAAGTGGAATTCCTATTCATTCTAATTACTCTCGGGTCTACATCTGCTTAAAAATGATTAACTAAAGTTGATTGGTTTGGTTTTATGCCATATCAACCATTGTTGGTTATTTGATGCCAAATCCATTTTTATACTTATAAAGTTCTATTTCAAGCAAATCAGTTTAGCCTAAGAACGCAGTTTAGTTCTATTTTACGCATAGATAGGACTCTATCAGGTGCTATCACTCTTGGCCAGTGTAGACCTAGGAGCGATTGCAATAAAGGGGTGCTCTACATTCCCCAAACTCCATCGGATTGTTTAGGGGAGTCTTACTCGTTGGGGGGAGTCTTACTCCTTTGCAGAGAAACAGTCGATGTATTCTATAGCCCCAGCTTCACTAGGTCAAAAAATGTTTCGTATTCAATAGGAACGTGTGCTCTTATTTCTCTTAAGAAATACTCAAAATAAGTAAATATGGATGAGCTATGAACGTAATTTTCTAACCTGTTGGCATAAGATTGTTGATTTTGCGTTAAAAATATATCAATTAAAATGACATTTTCTATGAATAAATTTTGGTAAAAAATAACCTACTCAATGATACCACATTCTTAATCACTTGAATAGTTTTCATCTGATATTTTATTTCAACAAAACAAAATCTAGCTTCTTATTCCCAATTGAGAACGGCTCAAAAATGCAAAATGTCATGGCAATCAAACGGAAAGAAATGTCAGTTAAATATTCTCTTCACATTTTCTAGGGAAGAGACAAAAAATAACGTCTCAGTGGGAATCGTTTCTAAGGAGATAAAAATGATATTTAATTGAGTTGACAATAAAGTTTTTAACAGAGTGCATAGCATTATGTAAAAGACCAAATTCTTAGTATTCCTTTCAATTTCTTATTCCTTTTTATGGCTACACTATAAAAGTCGTTTAGTATCGTTTATAGTGGAAGTCTCTCAGGTAAAGGGGCTAACTTCCTGGACGAAGACCTCGTAGTATGTGAGTTCAAAATCCAGTGACTCTGTAACGATCACTTTCGGTCTAATACCCTTCTGAAATATGAAATCCTTTATCTCCTTTCTATTGGTTAAATAGTACCATTCTTTGACTTCTACAAGAATGGCGTTGACATTCAGTAAGCCACGCAAGTTTATGTGCTATTAAACAACGAAACCCTACCACACCAAACCAAATCAAACCAAACTATATTGCTAATAAATTGTAAGAGTCGGAAATATAAAATAAATTACGTGTAACTTTCTTTATCAACGATCTTAGAATGGAAATCGACAGAATTAAACCGAATAAATATTGTTGAAATATAATAAGTATTGCTTATACAAAAACCCATATCATAGTTTTCATGAAAGGGGGTGAATTTGATATAAGATGATATTCATTGAAGGGACACCTGAAATAGAGATCATTTTCAATTGTCTGAAATCAGTCGACCGACCACTGTATCGTTTATGCATGACGAACACATCAAAATAAAAGCTTGATTTCTGATATTAATTTCCAAGTTTAATCAAAAACAATACCCGACTTTCGAGGAAGAAGGGTTTATTTAGAGAATAAGCACTCAGATTCCCGCCATCAGACTCTAGAAGCAAATATGTATTTCTAACTTAAAAAATACTCCTACGCCCCCCTCTCTCTCTCTCTCTCTCTCTCTCTCTCTCTCTCTCTCTCTTCTTATTTCCAAGTCTTCTAGTCTCTTTACCAACCCTTTGAGTATTTTTCTGAGTGCACCAGTTACAACTGGTATCACTGTTACCTTAATTTTTCGATAGTTTATTTAGTTCTCAAGCAAAGTCTGGATATTTTTCACTCTTTTCTCTTTCTTTTAATTTTACTCTGTTATCTACCGGAATAGCAAAATCCACTATTCGGCAGGTTTTTTTTTTTTTGTTGTTTCTGTTGTAGTCTATCGCAAGATTAGATAATCAGTTTTTATATCCGAATTCCAGAGAAGTTTGCACATCTCATTCTCGATGACTGATTCCGGGTTGTTCATATACCACTGGCTCGTATGTTCAAATTTCAGTTCTTTTCATGTTTACCGGTGGATTATTTTCCCACCCAGTCGTATTTAGTCTTATACACTTTTTGCGCTAATTTATTGCATTCACTTATTATATAATGATCGCTTTATTTCTATCACCACGTAATCTACATCTGCTATTTGTTGCATCCAATCTATTTTTGCTTTAACATAGTTGGTCCTTACGACGTTGTTTTGTGCTGCTATTAGAGGAAATTCAGTTTCTCTTTTAAGGTTTTCCTTTCTTAACCACGTCCAAGTCTTTTCGTGAGAGATTTCGCTTATTTGTTGCTTGAAATATCCATACAATTGCTTTTCTTCCCATTTTTGCTTTCGAGTTATTGATGTCCAGTTGATTCTTGAATTGTTTGCATTGCTTCTGGTCGCTATAATAAGTCTTTCTTTGCTTTTTTTGATGGAGTCTTTCGTATGAGAGTAGTTTTCTCTTTCATCATCCATTTGGGTATGCTTGCTTCTTCAAGGAATTTACTCAGTTGCGGGACCAATTTGTTGTGGATTGACGTTTATTTTTTAGATACAATCAATGTATACTGTTATGGCCCGGCATTTTCCAGTTTAGCATTTTCTTGAGTGTTACCCTAAGAGAGTCCACATATATACTGATATCGGTGCCTAGTTCTTTTTTCATGTTACTTATCTATTTAGAATAATGTTTTGTTTATTATGTCTACGCTTAGTTGTTTGTCTTCGAGTACTCTCCTCTAACATGTTGGTAAAATTTTATTTAATTATTTTGGAATGCCCTGTTTGGTTTGTAATGCTTGACCCTGTCCCAGTATCTTTCGAGTCTCCCTTCATTTGACAAAATCATTTGATTTATTTCTTTCAGCTATTTTTCCGAGTTGTTTGTGGTTTTCTTTTAAGGGTCTTTCATTTCTATGGGCTCTTCTGAGTTTGACCTTTCTCAATGTTTTTTCTTGTTATCGGTGTTTCTTTGGTTTTCCTTGTAGCCTCATTTCCCACCCAGTTTTTGTATTTCTGATCGGATTCTTTTGAAAGATTCTTATTCTAACACTGACTTTTTTTTTTGCTCCGTCTTCGTCTCATTTTAACTCGTGATTTAAAAAAAATCAAAACTAAATCAGAGCTGCCAAGTGTCAGTATTGATGTGGCGATTTGGTTTTCACTATTGTTTCAATTCCTTGCAGTAGTTCTCTCAGAGCATTTTCTTTACAATTTAACTGTCCATTTATTTGTAGTATCACACTGTCAGACGACCAGTCTTTCTTCATAATCGACTTGGCTTTGGTCGGCAAGTCCTTAACTTAGATTAAATTTCGCGAAGTTTGTCCAGATATCCATCATTTATTCCCTGTATTCTCTTTCTGTTGGATTGCTTTAAAATAACACATTTTACTGTCGACTATAGCAACACCCTAACAAGTACATATATCGTCTAGTTAATAGCAAGCAGTTTTGACAATTACGATCCAGTTTTCCATAAATTCTTAGTAACTTGTAATAAAAATGTTGTAAATAAATTTAGCATTCGTGCTGAACATCTATTTCAATCATTCCAATTTTTATGGAGATAATTACAAACAGTTTATGAGAATCATTTTTCTTCCTAATAAAAGTTAATTTTACAGTGGAAAACAAATGGCTTCATGTATTGTACATTAATTAATATTTGTCAGCAGAAAAATAATTTCTATCTTTTCCATCTCTTTTCCAAGTATAATGATTTATGCTTTGGATTCACAATAAATTCATCATATCTGATATTATAGGTAGATTAATATATCTTTATTATATATATTATAATGGCACCCTAAAAAACGATTTTTATATTCGAGCGATACTTAAAAATATCTAAATTCGAGAAAAATGTATTTTAGCTAAATTTACTGCTGAAGGATTAATTTATTGGGTTTGAATATGTCTGAATGTGATCTTTAATCAACTTATCAAAATCACGGAGTTGACTAAGAAATGTTAATCAGAATCCATCATGCTTTTCTTAATAGAAGCAACACAGGCAGAGTAAAGGTTTACGAGTCAGTTTATGGAATCAAAACGCTGGATTCAAACTATAGCTGAATGACTGTTTTTCACATTAATGACCTCGGAAAAATTATGAATCCACTTTTATCTTCATCTATAGATAAATAATTGAAAGGAAAACAGATAAACACTATAGATTGACGACTGAACATTTGAAGCTATTTAATCGTGTACCAGCGGTGCATTTTAGAAGTTTGATGATAGGCCAGATCAGAGATCATTCCTTGTTGCTGTCTCTACTTGACTTATTACCGTATGTCACATGTTATGCTTAGAAAGGAGAGATGACCCCAGTCACCATTGCTCTGAGAGAAGCCATAAAAGAGAATAATTCGTCATGGAACTTTCGGTCCGATGAAACGTCTATATCCTCATTCCTTAACTCATATTACTGTCCAACACTTTTCCATTCTTTAAAATTTTCTGTTATGTATCTTAACTACTTTTACCTTTGCACGGCCAGATTTGTACCTTCCTATTTATAAACTAACTCTGGGCGTTATATATGTACAGAAGGTTGTAATAGCCTTTGGCTGGGACATAAAACTTCCTACTTTCTCTAAATGTATAAGGATGTACCATAAGTATTTGTATTTTCCAAATCGATTCAAAGAATATTACATGAGAGTCCATATTTTAAAAAAGAGTGTGCCATCTCATCATTAATCGCGAGTCTTTGAAATAAGTAGACTACTTCGTTTACCTGAGCAGCAGTATCTCATCTTCTGAAAACGATGTTAACATACACCTTGATAATGATGGAACTATAACTGACAGGATGACGACCAAATGGAAATCTGTTTTCTCTGCTAAAAAAAGAAACAGGAAATCTTCCAGGATGTAGTGGTGTCAATATTACACAATGGTTACACTACTTGAATAAAAAAAAAACACCTCAAGAAAAATTCAGCTGGGAAATATACAAGGATGTTGCGTGCTGTTTTAAATAAATCTAAGAAGCAAAACTGCATTTTCACTGCTACTTACCTCCTATCACATCGCATAAAGCAACCAAATGAGGCAAGCAAGACCTGCTGAGCTGGAGGATTTAGAACAAACTTATAAGCGACGTCCTCTAATAGACTTGTACATTAGAGCCTACCAGTGCTGGCTCAGCAGTGAAACTTAGTTCTGTGAGGACACTCGGTGCCGTTTAGTCGACATACCAAGAGGAATGGCTAATAATGATTGATAACGAGAGAATCAGAGGAATCTATGCTATAAGCATGCGTCGATAATTATATTGATGATGATAAAAATGATGAATCATCTCTGACTCCATTACATGCTCATTGATATCTTTCAAACATTCTTGTTGAAAAGATGGAATCCATTGATTGAAACACTTTTTGAAAGGATGTTTATTTTAACTATTTGATTATATTTAAATCATTTTATAGTATTGTGTATTTGAATATTATGAAATATAAAAGTTAATTTTTATTAAGTGGAGTAATTTCCTTTAATTCAACCAATAATTATATATATCAGAGAGAGAGAGAGAGAGAGAGAGAGAGGGAGGGATAGAGAGAGAGGGAGGGAGGGGGATGTAGAGAAAAGAGATGGTAAGAAAGAGTCAGAGAGATAAAAGTCGACTTTTTAAAAACGTTTTCTGAAAGCAACCACGCTCACAAACATGTGTGTGTTTCTGCATTCAGTTTTAAATTATATATGCATTATTTCAAATTTTATTTGATTTCTATTCTATTTTATTTTCTATTTATTAAATTTTCATTATATATGTATATTAAACTTTATTTCTAATCTATAATTCAGTTGGTGTGAAAAAAAAAAAAAGATTGTACAATTTAAAAATTCTACAAACTGATATCTGTGGAAAAAATTCGTAAAAAAGAAAAGACGAAAAACACATGTGCCACTTGAAAATAATCAAGCAACACGTATTTCTTGTCAAAACAAAGAAAAAACGGCAGAATTAACATTGCAAAAATGTAATAAAATGCCCAATACATGAGATAGAGCTAATATTATGACAATAATTCCTACATTGCAAAGTGCGAATCAACCTAGGTGTCACCAAACAGCTCTTTAGGATTACTCTGGCTTTAAAAATCCTAAAGAACCGTTTGGTGCCTGTGGGGTAATGGTTATCGTATAGGAAATGGACACGGCGACACGAGTTCAAATCCTGGACGATACTGATTGCATTTCACATAGCACTAATACCCTTGGGAAAGGTATGAATTCAATAATTCTCCTTTCAGCTATGGGGAAAATAGTAGGGCAGACTAGGTTTTTCAGCCCTGGTGAGGCAACTAGTCTAGGAGAAGGAAAACTCTGAATTCAAAATTGTTAAACTCCGCTTAAAAATTTACCTTGTGTCATATCCTGCCCGAGTGAAGGGGTTGGTAAATACGGTTTGGTGAAACCTATGTAGACTCACTCTCGGTAATGTAGGAATTATTTTCATAACATATATATATATATATATATATATATATGTGTGTGTCTGTGTGCGTGTGTGTGTGTGTGTCTGGCTGTCTGTGTCTGTGTCTGTGTGTGCGTGTCTGTGTGTGTCTATCAACTTTGTAAACTAACGTTGGTTGAGGATATCCTGACACAAAACTGAATCTCGAGAAGTGGCTCCAGGTTTGACACTGTGTTGAGGGTTAAATACCTTTGGGCGACGCTGCATAATTCATAAATCAACTTTGAAACACTAATAATAGTATTACTATTTAGGATCTCATATATTTATAAAGCAGTTCTTTATTTTTATAATATCTAAAATGCTCATAACTCATTACTATATTGGGTCTTACGAAATTTACATCAAAACTAATTTTAAAGATTTTAACTGTTTAAACTGATTGAATATCATTAGTTACTTGAAATCATATTTTTTGTAAATGATTTTTATGACAATAGATAGGAATAAGTGAAACCGATTAACTGTGTGGGTATTATTTTTGCTTTGAATACCTACTTGAAACTATAATTGCTTACAAATGATTTTTTCAGCTGAGATATCTGGTTGCAAATAAATGCCGTCTTCAGCATTAAATAATCCAAAATATGTCAAGATGCCTTAAAATCAAGCAACTTAGAAACCTGCGTGTGTTTGCTCTGTCGTGTTATTCAAACAAAATCAAAGTCTAATTCCACACCTGAACAAAACCTTTCGTTATTCGTAATCAATTTACGTTTTAGAAACACAATATCCATCTTGAAAATGTGAGTTTCTTGGTTTAAATAATTCAGCAAATGTTTTAATATCTATTTCCTCGCTAGACTTCCTCTAAAAATGTTTATTCCGTACAACACTTCGTTGTCTATAGACAGCTGCCATTTAAAGTTATTTTATCATTCGTGGGTGTGTATGACGCTGGGCATTGATGCGTATAGATTTTGGATAGTTGGAATGAAGGGACAGGGGTCAGAAATATTGGATATTTCGGGTCAATGGAGCGATTAGTGGGGCTGGGTGTTCACTTACTCGACTCAGTGTACAAGTGTAATTTAAACTCAGTATCGGAGGTATTCTCAACGACGAAGATAAAAAGAAGCCATTTTAAATTCGTCACAAAATTTTACAAGTACATCATAAATAAAGAGTGTTTTCTCTTTCATTACGGAGAAGTCTACTTTCAAAATAATTATTTTTCCAAAAGAATTAAATCAATATCATTTAGTCAACGTATTTGTTAGTATTCAAATAGGCAACTCTGCTTCATATAGAATAACGCCCATTAGTACACACCTAATATCTTTTTCACTAACAGTTACTTTCTTTTAAAGTGAATTTACTAGAATTTATTCTTTGCAGTGGAGCAATATCCAATAAAGAGAGATTTTTATTTCGTAGTATGCATAAAAAGAAAATATTTATGACATTGAACCTCTATAAACAAAAATAAACATGTCTAAAAATGATGTAATTTCCTGATCTAATAACATGGCTAATTCTCGTTGAAATGATTTCGAATTTTAACTGCAGCTATCGGAACACCTCAAAACTTTATGTTTAATGACTGAACACTTTTTCTGTTCAACTTGATAATATTTCTATTCCAAATAAAAACATAAATCATTAAACTAAGAATTTACTGTTGGTTCAATAAATGTTGTTAAAATTTGAGATAATTAAAACCAGAATAGGACCAGATTTAGATTAGAAAATTATATTTTCCTGAAACAGCTAATGCTATTGCATTCTTTTTTCTATTACAAGTCTCCTTTTTTTCTTTGTAATTTAGTATAGTTTATAAACAAATAAAATGATTTCTCTCGATTTCTCTCTCTCTCTCTATATATATATATATACATATAGTTTGCAATTTTTATAAATTAAAAAGGGCTCAATATCAGACATTATGCACATATAGATGTAGGTTAGGATAGCATAAACAGAGTCTGTAGCGCTAGGCAATTGTCAATTCTTCGCCAATATTATCACGGGACCAAGTGGTTCCCACGCGGTAAGTATAGTTTTATAAATATTTTTGTGTGGTGTGATGAGATGGGTGATTTAGTTGATAGTTCATTCTTAACATATAGCTCTATTTTATACGACGTGTTTTTTCCGAGACTATTTTGCATTCATTTTGTGATTTAGAAATTTATTTACTGTCATGTATCATTTATGATTTTCTAATTTATTTATTCATTTATTTATTTATAATTAATTTAGTCCGTGGGAGTTTTTCAACAAAGCATTTAATGGTGGTTGTTCATTGGAATCTAAGCAACAGCAACACGCCTCAGCTCTCCAGGACTCTTCTCAGTATTCTAACCGATCTTAACAATGCTGTGCTTTGGATGACCTCGACTTGTTTTTTGATTTCCAATTCGTCCTGACTCATTTCAGGCCTTTGATGAATATTTGAATCGCACCACCTACAATGCTATCATCCTCATGTTCCCCAACATTCACAACTCTCTGGCAAATTCATGAAATTTGTTTGTCATTTGGTTTTCTATTATTTCCCTCTGTCGTCCGCTAGACCGACAAAAACTTCCAGACAACAAGTTGTTGTTGTTGTTGTTGTTGTTGTTGTTGTTGTTCTTCTTCTTCTTCTTCTTCTTCTTCTTCTTCTTCTTCTTCTTCTTCATTTTTTTTCATTCCTTGTGAGTTTTCACACCAGCTTCAGTCTGGAGTTTGACCGAGGGAAAATCTCCTCTAAGCTCGAGGACTCTTTCCAGTATTCTGACTGATATTATCAATGCAGTAGTTTGAATGTTTTTTGTTCGCCCTCCGATATTATTATTATCATTATAACTCATTTTTATTCATTTCTTCATATATATATATATATATATATATATATATATATATATATATATATATGTATAGTCTTTAACAGACCGACAGTTTCGTCATATTACAACTCTTTAGGGTAGCAAGACACGCGAGATTCTTGAAGCTGGGATCGAAACTTTACTTTCACGTCAGTTGTAGATTCCACAGCACAGCCACGATATATATATATATATATATATATATATATATATATATATATATATATATAACGTTTACGATAACATTTTATTTGACAACACACATTTTAGTTATTGAATAATGTGACTTGAAAATATAGTAACTAAAACTTCTCAAAATTATGCGCTTGTTTGTTTTAGCAAACTCATCATTTAATGTAATGTTTTATTTCAAAATGTTCAATAAACTTTTTCTACAAGTCCAATGATGTAATTACTAAGAATACGGCCTTAAATGACTTTCGTATGCATCACGACAAAGCTGCATTGAAACTGACAAACTGCGCAGACAGTAGAAATATTACAAATGCACTGTTTGTTGGACATTCTTTGAGCACTTCCAATCCGCTCGATTATAAAAATGAAAGACTCTTTGAAAGTAAAACATCTGTTAACCAATGCCAAAATTGCTGTGCATAGTTCCTGCGAAAATAAATATTTCTTCCTTGACGAAATAAAAAAGTTATAACATTTTGGGAAACTTTGACCCTATTGGAAAATAAATTTGTAAATGTGATAAAAATAGTATTTATTTGTTAATTAATTCCATTATTCTTTATAGTCTAAGACTAATTTTGTACCAGCTTGTCGGTGGGACTGAGAATACTCAGACTGAACCTTCTGAAGTGTTGTAAGACCCCCAACCGTAAAAGCGGTGTCCTAGGTATGATACTAAACTGCATTAAGTGGATAAACTCCTGCTCTCTGGTCTGTGGAGTCCTCCTTTGTTACCATTGCTCCCACGTTCACCCTGTGAAGAAGTACCTGTCAGTGTCCCATCTATGGGTCAATTATCAAATATATATATATATATATATATTAGTAAATCATTCAGATTCGAAAGGTCCGTACTAAAAATAACTTTTCACAAACAACTACACAGAAATAGAAATATGAATGTAAAATAAAGAAAATAAATCTTATTCCCTCACCTTTAGGCAAATATATCCGTTATGTTTTGACATGTCATTACAATCAATCAATCAATCGAATGCTTTTTGTAGGATTTATGTCCTTGTTTATCAAACAACCTGCGTTAAAATGTACGAAGGCCTTAAATTTCTTTTGACGCTCGAATTGTGTTGTACAGCGAGTATTTTCAGTTTTCGTGTATATCATTATTTAAACCTTCAGGTGCTTACTTTTTTTTTTTAGTCACAATCCACTTTCAAATTAAATGTATATCGAACGAACACAAATTTCCAAATACAAAATCCAGTCTTACTTCCTTCAGAAATAAGAGGAAAAAAACTTGAAGAATCCACTATATTGATTAAGTATTTAGAAAGCATTGAACTTGGTTTGAAACGTAATAACATAATGTAATTAAGTGAATGTAAGAAATAATATCTATGTTTCTGAAAACTAGCAGATTTTTTGTAGTAATTGTAACTTTTATCAAAGTTTTATAAATTCTGCTCTATTTGAAATATCCACAAGTCTATTTAGTTTTTCAGCTTATTATTTTCTAATCTATCCAGTGTGGAATCAATTTACCTTTCTTTGTTAATAACATTTTTAACGAGTCTGAACTCATTTTTTTGCGCACATTTAAATGGTTTCAAATATTCCTATGTAACAATTTAACATCAGTCATTCGTTTGAACACATATATTACACGATATGTAAGACATCGGCTTTTCAGCAATTTCACTTTTCGATGAATAGGAACTAAATTGCTTGAAAACAAGTATTGTTATTTTTTCTACGTCGTTAAATAGTCTATCCAGTGTGGAATCAATTACCGTGGATTTACTGCAAACAACTCGTCTATTTTATTATACGAGGTGTACCTAAAAAGTAACGGGACTGGTGTCACACAACTTATTTCAATTCCACTCAAGAAACAATTAAGTTCCGCTCTAAAGTAGCACGTTAGTAATTTTTCCCAAAGTACTGAATTGATATCAGTAAGTAAGCGTGTTTTTTTTATTCTCAAATATGAAACTCTACCTCCTCTAATAGAATATCAACCATAAATAGACTGTCATGTGTCAGAAAAATCAATATTATTTTTCAATCTAATATCTAGCTGGTAGGATTCTTCTGGGATGCCGTCGGCTCCATCGTTACGACATCCTTAATGACATTCACACTTTTAAAACGGGACCCCTTAACGATCCCCTTGAAATTGGGAAAAAGAATGAAAGTCATATAAAGCAAGATCATATGAAAAGGGAGGTTGTTCTTGTACAGCGATGTTCCACTCGGCCGGCAACTGAGATGTTTAGCACAATCATTTCCTTTACTTTTTGGACATTCCCAAATCTCCATTCATAATCTTCCAAACACTGTTGTTTTTCATGTTCAGTTGGCTTGAGATCATTTAAATAGTCAACTGATGATCCCTAATCACCACCTGTCTTACCCACACAACGTTGACATCAGTCTCGTATGCTAAAGGTCTCCCTCACCTTTTTATCTACTCACAATTCTCTGTGAACCTTTTCTACTACTCAAATTATATGTGCACGCGACATGGTGTTGTCTCCATAAACTTGTTGAAGCATTTCAAGTGTTTATGACGGAGTTTTTCTTACCGGACAGGACATTTTGGATAAATTCGTTCCTCAGTGCTCATAGATAAATGACCTGGAAAAAGAGGTGCAAACAAAGGCATATGAAAAATGCAATGATTTTAGAAAGCTAAGCTTGCATTTACTTACTCCTAATATATTATATAAGATGATAACACAGTCTACTTATATATCTTTTTGCAAATAGTTTATATAGAACAACAAGTCTTGATCTTTTCAAACGGAGTTTGGAAATGTTTATTGCTGAAATATGTAAAATTTTAGAAGTTTTATAGTGTCCAATTTTCAAGACTCATCTTCATCATTGGATTTTATGGAGACGCTGAATCACGATGTCACAAGGTTTATTTGGACATTGAATGACAACACTGCAATATTTAAGTAGTAATCAAGAAGGATATATATATATATATATATATATATATATATATATATATATATATATATATATATATTAGAATTATTAATTCATGATAATAAACATTTTTAAATACTTAGTGCACCATACTTGTTCCCCTCTTCCAAGTGAAAAATTTTATGATGCGATTGTTCATTTTATTTTCTTGCATATGCACGTTTAAATTCTAACATTTAATTGGTATTTATTCTGAGTTTCATAGTCTTGAATAAAGTCACAAATATAACGTAGCCATTAAGAATCGATATCAGTAAGAATACAGTGGATTATGGACTAACTTGATCTCCACTGTTTTGTGGCCAGACGCCCGAAAATGAAGCAGAATATGTAAGAGTCTATTTTTAGTACGAATCTGGTTCCATGAAAACTTTACTAGGGTGAGGAGGGGAAAAACGTGGGCCGAGCGAAGTATCTTATAAATTACAACCGACAACAATAACTGCACACGATACCAGCTAGACATAAGTACAAGATTATTCAAAGCCAAACTATGACAAATAGTCAAAGGGTTAGAAATTCACACAGAAAATGCCTGACACTGGTTAAAGTTCACTCTTATACGTAAACTCATATTTATTTACAAGGCAGTAGTTGCTTTGGCAAAAGATTGAACATATGCGTGTTTATATAAATAAAAATACTTAAAGGTTCTGGGTTTGACCAAGACAGTAATGATCTCGAATCATGAAACGTACACATTTGAATCAAATTCATCCTGCAGTTCAGTTCATTCAGCACATCATTTCTAAAGTTTATACAAACTTTCATTCAAATTAAAATAATTTAAATAACACTTTTCAAAATTAAGCATTTAAAACATCTACTAAAGCAGCATTTATTAGTTGAAATTTGATCTTTTTTTTCAGGGCCTAATATATATATATATATATATATATATATATATATATATATATATATATATATATATATAGGGTGGGGACGCGTGTGGGTCTGTTTGTGTATGTGAATTGACAAATCGTTTTAAAAGTGTTTCTAAGATTGAGAAAAATCTAAAATACTGGTTGAGTAGATGAAAGCAAAACGAAACAGTTATCTCTTGTATTACATCAGTTGATTGTAATTTTGATACATGAAAAGTGAAGTAAATATATATATATATATATATAATTATGGGCCCTTGTGTTCACTAAATTAACTTATTGAAGCAAGTTTATTTTATGAACACACACACACACACACACACACACACACACATATATATATATATATATATATATACATATGTGTGTGTGTGTGTGTGTATATATATATATATATATATATATATATATGTGTGTGTGTGTGTATGTGTGTGCGCATTTAAAAAGCAAAGGAATCATGATTTTAGTAAATAATAAATTAAAATCGATAAAAATTAAGTCTTTAGCATTTTCCGACCGTCTCTTTTTCAATGTGAGTAAAATTCTTGGTAAGTAAGATATAAACAATTAAAATTTTGGGGAGAGACATCTCGATAAAAAAAAAAAACGGCGAAATATTATGAAGTTCGAGTGGCAAATCTCTTACCAATTCCAAATTTTGAGTTAGGTCCTCTCGCTACACAGAGTCGGTCGCTGCATACCTATCGCAATAGGTTCGAGTTGCATTTTGACCGAGCCCTTTGAAGGACAGATTGTATTCACAAGTTGTTATATTCATTAAAACGTTCGGCAATAGATTACTCAAGGGTCTTTCAGTGTCCGGGTTGATTAAAACGTGTTTCTTTACGTATGGGTCTGAGGACATGTGCAAATCTCAGCTTCAATCTTAACATTGGTCGAAATTCTGAATCAAGTTCGCACTGATATTTTAAATGCTATATAACTAAAGTTTATATAAGGTAGATATTTCATCTTTATGAAACTAGCGGAAGTCACTTTTAGTTTTTCGAATGGCTTGTCATATTCTAATCTTAATTGATTGTCATCTATAGATATCGATTTCTAAATCGATATTTCATTGCTGTTGTACCACAGACCTCCTTAGATATTTTAAGAGTCGTTATGATAACAATTTTATAAATCATGTCACTGTTATAATCCAGTTGAGAGGCAAAATTTAGTCGCTAAAATCTAAAGTATGATTCCATCTGTCCTGAATGAAAAAAAAACGTGATCCTTTGTTACATTTTTCGAATTTACATAAAAAAATTCAGATATTATCTTTAATTTCACAAATACCATAGGATCTATTAAAGTTAAATATCGCGTATTATAGTCTATGTTGTCCTTTTACGATAGCTTGCATTTCTCTAAACAATTGTTAATGAGTTTGACGAGAACAAATTTCATTCTAAAATGTATTTCTATTTACCGTTGAGGCATATACTTAGGTTTTTCGGATCTCTATCAACAGAGATCTTAAGCATCACAAGATGTGCCGTGCGCAGCATAGTATGGTTAGTATAGACTTTTAAGAATCGTGTCTCTCCTTTTGTCGCCATGAACCGAAGTCAGAAATTAATAAACCGTTCGTATCTTAAACGACAGTCTGCGGTTTTCATATCTGTATCACTGTTATAATTGACATCACCAAATTATACAACAAAATATCCCCAGGATTCATCTCAACATAAATATATACAGATATGGGTGACATTAAAAAATACGTTAAATCAACTTTTTATTACAGCAAAAGAGGATTTTCAGTGGTTCAAAGACTGATAGAAAACTTTCTGGATCCAGACTGGGGATTATTTTCTTGAAAATTAACGCTCTCTTGATCGTTCGTTTCGGCATAAGTAAATAAACGTTCAGTTGTTATGCTTTCTTTATAGCCTGGGTCCATAAACAAACTCACCACAATCCACATATATTGTCTCCCATTACCAGCACACACGCATATATCCCGACAGTAAATATCACCGTATCTCTCCCGAACGGCAGAAGAACATTTATCGTGATAGTGACGCGTAGGCTGGCGAATGCACAGTTAGCAAACGACTCAATGGGAATAATAAGGCTGTCTCTTATCTACTAGGAGGGAATATGAACTGAAGCGAAACAATTGGCCATTTACGAAGTTAACGCAACGTCTGTGAAGAATTTGGGTCGGATGAAATGTCCTCCTGTACGCCTCTGAAAACAATCATTGTGTAAAGAAATAAAGAAGGCTGTTCTGGGAAATATTCTCGCATTACAGGAGCATTTTTGTAAGATATCAGAAACTGGTATTGATTTCTTGCATGGAAAATTGTTCAGCCGGGAGAATTTTTCCAAAGCGTAAAAGGATAATCAAAACATTATGGACAATATAGTTTTGTTTTGTCTTTTCTATGCTCTCTCGGATTAGTCTCATGACTTCGTATCACATTAAATGAGTTTCGACGTGGTCAGAAGATAAAATTATAGCAAAGATAGCATGTTCTTTAAAGATTAGTCACCGATCATCTTTGTTTCTTTTATCGATTACCACAGAATATTTATTCATGATTATTCGATGCTGATATATCTATATTTATCTTATAATAATAATAATGATAATAATAATAATTGATACCCATAGAATGCATTGATAAATCTGTTTGCTTTTTGTCAAGTTCTCACCAGAAAGCGAATTATAGGGTCATATAAAAGTGTAAAAATCACCTGGCACGGGATAAAAGAAGCAGAGAGAGAGAGAGAGAGAGAGAGAGAGAGAGAGAGAGAGAGAGAGAGAGCTCTAAAAGGACGTCGGTCACTAGTAGACCAACTTTGGACGTAACACCAACGACGTGAAAATTATAATACTAGACGGACTGTACCACTGGAGTTAATAATTTATTAACTCTATTTCACTGTGCACTTTTCCTTAAAAAGATACAACAACATATATATATATATATATAGAGAGAGAGAGAGAAAGAGAACGACAGAAAGGAAGGGAGAGCGATTATGAATAAAGCTAACTGGAAATTGTCTCTAACAATGGAAATAACCATGAAATCCTTATAAGAATTCTTCAATTCTACCTAAATGCAAGCATCAGTATTGAAATTGGATGAACTGATGTTACAACGAAAACCCATAATGTTGTGCATCAAAACAGTTACCTATCTGTGATCTCTGGTACAAATCAAGGCAAAGTGATTTTTACACTTTTATATGACCCTGTAATTCGCTTTCTGGTGAGAACTTGTCAAAAAGCAAGCAGATTTGTCAATGCATTCTATGGGTATCAATTATTATTATTATTATTATTATAAGATAAATATAGATCGAATAATCATGAATTCGTCACACCAGTTGAAAAACAATGAGGAGATATGCAGTCAATTGGTCAAAAGAAAAATAAAACCCACCGTAAAATGCCGCAATGCTACAATTTCAAGAGTGCCCAATACGAAGTAGAGCCAATTACAAAAATTAACTTAAATTGCGATTTAAGTTAATATATATATATATATATATATATATATATATATATATATATATATATATATATATATATTATCATTAAGTCATGCTAAAAGCCCAGAGTCTCTAACTATCCATCACTATCGGCCATTGTTCTTGGTGGGCCCTCTAGTCGACATCCAGTGTCCGACAGAAGTGATGAATCTAAGTAAATGTTGTTCAGTCAATACTAGAGCGTTATTGTGTGGTTGTCCACAGAATTTCGTCGCTTATGCGTTCATCCTTGCTTTTCCAACTCTGCCCACCATGTTTCGATCGTTTATTTGAATGATTCGTTAGATGGGAGCCATGTAGCCGTAAATCTGTTATTTTATGAGGTACTGCTTACAGGATTTGTTGAAAACAGCACGTAACATCCCGGTATACTTCATATCTAGCTTTTTCTCCTTGCGCTTCATTAAAGAGGAGGTAGTTCCATGAAACAACTGACACGGCTACTGCTTGTAATAGTTACCGCTTCATTTTATCCGAGAGAATACATTTCTGTATGATCAACTGTCAGTCGATAGGTTTCAAGCTTTTTCTATGCGTGTATTTACATCGTTTTAGAAGATGAGATGTAGCTACCAAGGTTTGTGAAATGGTCAACTTATTTCAGAGGTTTAACATTTAATGTGGACATGACTTTATTTTCTTTAAAACACATGAACTCACTATTATATGAGTTCATGTAGAAGCCAATATATCTTGCTCTGATACCAGGCAATATGACGGTGATTAGAACTCGGCAGTGAGTATGTACGAGAATTAATTGATCATCAGCGTAGACAGCATCCATTGTAGTTTCTACTAGATTTGGTCTATTTCTTGTGAACCCTTTTTTTGATTAAATTTATTGACATTAGAAGCAGATAATATCGGCTGATTATGAATAAAATAGCGCCTAAGTATATCCTTGCAAGAATCTGAGACATTATCAAAGAAATTAATATCAGCATTAGGTGAGCGAACCATTGTTTTTGTATGTTTGTTGAGCAACATTATAGCCGTAGCAGTTTATTTGAGGAGAACAAATGCTGGAAGTTTTTGCTTTACTATTATTACAGAAAATATTCGGAAAATTGACATAATCTTTATTGTTATACACACAACATTTCAACCTATATATCTTTCGGCTTTCTTCACCTGACAGTAATCTAACTTCAGCTCCTTTTATCCGTATAATGTAAAGACAGGAATCGTTCGTTGCTAACAACACCGAGCAAAAGCTATTAATACTGACAGTGATGTGTATCAAGAGAAAATAAAGAGTTTAAGAGACAACCTTCGTCGCAAAAACTACGCAGAGGGCAAACCATCGGCTCCAAGAAATCTAGATTGAACAACAAGAACGCTACCCCCAAACTAACCACTGTCAGTCTGCTCTATGTCAAAGGCCTAGCCGAAAAAAAATTCGAAAGATATGCAGTCTATATGATATCGGGACATTTTCACCAGAAGCATGACACTTTGAAAATCACTCTACTGAGGCAAGTCCCCAACAGAACACAAAATGACCAAGATTTGCATCAACTCCAATTCATGCAGTTGGCGTAGAGTATATAAAGGCAATATATGCTGCCCACCAAAAGAAAGACAGGATGAACACCTGAAAACAGTATGTTGAGGAGAAATTGAAAAGTTGATTATAGCAGACTATATATGGAAGGGAAAGGGAAACTATCAACCTTTGTGGGATCAAGCTAATGTAATTGACAGGAAAGAACACTAGAAAAATAGACGCCTTAAAGAAGTGGCGTACATGTTGGGCGGCGAAAGTAGACCAAGTATAGAGATTAATACAATTTAGGAACCATCAATAAAAAAAAGTGTGATACGAAATAAGGTAAAAAAATATGAGGTGATAATCAATAATCTGAATCTTCTTAGTAACAATTACAAAGCTTTATCTGAGAAATTTAGACAAAGTTTTGTACTAACTTATGTGTATGCCTTGGAGAAATCTACCAACCACGCACATTTTTATGCAAATGAATACATTAAGGATGATATCCAATGCCAAAGTAGATCACTGTAAAATTAGCATTCAGTGAAATAAACTTTGCTTAGATATGATACACAGGCTGATTACAGTGCGTACAGTTATTCAAGAAGTCGCCCATCTAAAACGATTGCAGTACGTGCAGATGTTCAAGAAGTCCCCCATTTAAACTGATTGTAGTACCTGCAGTTGATTAAAAAGTCACCCATCTAAACTGATGGCAGTAGCTGCAGTTGGTTAAGAAGTCAGCCATCTAAACATTAAACAGTTTCATCACTGCTTAACTTCGGTGATCTAGCAATAATTATTGCTTGCATCGGGACTTGAGAGTAAGTGCAATCGACTATAGATTGAGTTTTTCTATAAAAGTACTTTAAGTATAATGCACTGATAAAAAACTTTTTTTTTAATTGTGTGATATACATGCACAATGATAATTTAGTATATGTATATATTTGGCTTGGCGTTTGAGTCAACCAGGGTTTCGATCCCAGCTACAGGAAGCTACTGTCTAGCCACACTGATGAGTTCTGATAGAACGAAACAGATCTGTCTGTGGATGACTATATATATATATATATATATATATATATATATATATATGTATATATATATATATATATATATATATAAATTTTGCAGAAAATGCAAACACCGATTACTTTCGTTAAAGCAATATTTTGTATGAATTTTTTTTCGAAACTGTGTCTATATAATCATCATCATTTCATGGAGCACGCACATATTTCCCTAATTTTCTCACATCAATCATTTAAGATTTCCTATTTTTCGGAGATATATTTTTTTTATTTCTGAATTGCTTTAACAAAACCGAGGAATGGGGATAGAAACGCTATTTTCAGATTCTGTAATTCCTGGATTTTCTCATACGATCCAAATATTCATTATTGTCCCAGAGAATGGATGAAATATGATGGGAAAAACAAAATTTGGTAGAATTACTTATCTTTACAATATTACATTTCACTCAGAATATAATTTTGATAATGATTTGGAATAAGATATATTTATGAAAAGAAAAATGGACAAAAATTAACCATAAGTTAAATGCATGAGAAGAAAAATATCAAGCTATGGGATTGATTTTATACATATATTTATTGTTTCCAATAATTACCAGATGAAGGTCGTAAATGAGCTAAATGTTACATAAATACAAAATTAGCTAAAGCTTTATTTTTATGTCATATTTCTTTCATTATAGTCCAGTTCTATTCAGGAGTTCGTTGTCTTAGACTTTGTGTACTTTTTGTATTTATTTTCACATAGTGTTTATCCCTTTAATTTACAAACGAGAAGTTTTATCTATAAAATGCGATCTGCTATTTTTTTTTTCTTTCCGACGGAGTCTTTCTGTTTGTACAATATTGTTCTTCCGCTGTGTTCATGTTTTCATAATATATCTTTTCGTCTTGAAGATTCAAAGCCAGAATTTTGAATCATATTTTGCAATCTGCGTTGTTATTCGTGCTGGTCTCGTTTTCTTTATTGCTTATAAAAATACAGTTACTATTCTTGCATGATAAAATATGATAACCTTCAATTACTTTATTTTGATGTATGTGAACATGTTGCACTGCATTGACTTTTTTATTCATTTGAACACTGGATGATTTTTTGAAAATATTTTTACGTTCCTGCGTGACTTCTGGAAAGCATATTTGATCCATTTGCTTTTATTTTGAGTATATATCGTTTCTACGTCTTTTACTTGACTTAAATTTAAAATTAATTGTTTCTACTTGACATCGACAACTGCATTCTCGTTTATCATGTTGGTGGAGTCATAGCAGTTCTTTTTTTTAAATAATCCTTTTTTTTTTTCAAGACTTTCCAGCAGATCAATACGTGATGCGCAATGTTAATAATACTTTGTCCTGATCGGTAAATCCCTGGATCGATGTACTCAAATGTCATTTTTTTTTTTTTTTTTTGCAAACTGTTTAACTCTCCAATACTTACATCACAACCAATAAATCACCAGTATCGTGCATTGTCACTACTTTTCATAACGTTGACTAGGAGTATACTCAGTATGTTGATGGGACCTAGATTACGTTGACTGCACCGCCACAAGAAACTGGATCAACATATGAATTTGCAAACGGGAAATAACTTCAAGGTGAGGTTTCTGGAAAGTATAGCTCGTGAGAGCAAGACTTTGGACATATACGTGCTCAAAGTGATGGCAAAACTGAAAGTGATGAATTGAATAATTTTTATCGTAAAATCAAATTTTGTACAGAATCTTTCTTCAGTAATATATATATATATATATATATATATATATATATATATATATATATATACATTAGCTGAAATATCTGAGAGTCTTTAAAAGAAAACTTCTTATTTTAGGCCAATAAAACTTAAATTATCAATGTCCGGTTAATTTTGAACGGAAGAAAATTACTCTTTTAAAATATTTAGCAATTTTATTCAAAATAAAAAAATAAATGTTGAAGGTTCGAACAAGTATTCCTTCGAGTTTTTTGTTTTCTTACCAAAAGCTTATTCTTTATTATTAAAATATTAAACAAGGAGATTCAGTCGATTAAAAATATGTTTAAAGAAAATTTATCTTCGTACCAGAAATTTGTATGCAAAATCACAAGATCCACTCGAAAAGCACGGATTGATTTCGACCTAAAACCGTCTTAAGAAATTCTATATCAGTCTAAGAGAACTTGAATAATACTATATGCACAGGAAGACCATGAACACATGTTTGCATGTATGTATGTATGTATGTATGTATATTTCTATTTTTGGTTTTATTATAATTGTCTGGAAAAAAATTCGTTCCTAAATTCTCTGATATTAATGGAAATATCTAATGCTTAGTGGATATTAACGTGCAACAATTATACCTCATAATAACCATTAAAATTAGATTAACTGCTTGAACATTTTTTTTATTCCTATTATATAAATCTTTTGTGTAAAAATATAATGAAAGTAAAAAAGATATTTACTACTTAAAATAAACTTTGGTCGGTGTTAGTTTCTCGTAAAACCAAGATTAAAGAACATTACATGTCCAATGAAATAAAAATGAGTATTTTAGTTAATTTTTCCGTTTAATAAATACAAATACAGTAAATGAAAGAAAA
This sequence comes from Sepioteuthis lessoniana, assembly GCA_963585895.1. Classification (NCBI taxonomy): domain Eukaryota; kingdom Metazoa; phylum Mollusca; class Cephalopoda; order Myopsida; family Loliginidae; genus Sepioteuthis; species Sepioteuthis lessoniana. The sequence goes on from OY757911.1 coordinate 78,605,485, forward strand.
TGACGTTGTCTCCCGAATCTTACCAAACATATAGAACTGAACTTTACCAAACATTATTTCTTTCTTTCTTAGAAGTGAATCTTATCGAAATACACTAAAATTTTTCCGATAATCATCATCATCATATCGCGCTGGTAGCACGGATATCCCTGACCCTCTCTCGCCACTCCTCCCTATCGTTCATGACCCTAGGTAGGTCTTCAGGACAACATCCTGTATCCTCACATGGCTCCTGAATGTACGTTCGAGCTGGTCGTCCTGCTTTTGCGCGGCCATGTGTGGGGATCCATAAGAGTACATCTCTTATGAGTTCATCTCTGCTTCTCCAGCAGTGTCCTGCATGTCTGGTTCGTCTAACTTGAATAGTTTTCGTGATAGGGGGCAGTTGGCCGTACAGTTGGTGTCTTGTGGGGTGTTGCTGCCAGGACTTGTTGAGGATTGCACGCAGCATTCTTGTGTAATTGCCATCTAGTTTCTTCTCCTGCCGTTTTGTTAGCGTCCATGTAGTGCATCCATATAACAGTATCGATGTGACCGCTGCCTGGAAGAAACTGCGTTTCATTTTATCGGTTAGGTCTGATTTCCATATAATCGATAGCTTATTGATAGCTGTCCATGCTTTCGTTAGCCTCGTTTCGATGTCCTTTTCGGTTGATTCGACGCTGCTTCCTAGGTACGTGAATTTGTCTACTAGTTTAAGTGGGGTTCCTTCTAGAGTGGAGATGTCCCCCGTTTGGTTATAGCACATGTATTCCGTTTTGTGTGCATTAACATAGAGGCCTATGCTTGCTGCTGCTCGTTCCAAACTATGCAGAAGAGTTTCGGCTTGGTCAGGTGTATTTGCCAGTATCGCTATGTCATCGGCGTAGTCGGCGTCGGTAATTGTTGTTGCGGGGTATCTTCTGCTTCTTTTCTTCGTCAGTTCGAAGCCATTCTCTTTGATTTTGTCAATCGATGTTCTAAGTACGTAGTCTAGACAAATGATAAAGAGGTACGGGGCCAGCGTGTCCCCTTGCAGTACTCCTGCTACAATGTCAAAGTATTCTGTGTCTCCATCCGGTGATCGTACTTTTACTTTAGTGTTTCTATAGAGAATCGTTATTGCCGCTACGGTTTCTTTAGGTATGCCGTACGCTAGTAGTATTTGTTCCATCTTTCCTCAGTGAATGGAGTCGAAAGCCTTGGTAAAGTCGACAAATATTAATGTCGCTTGTAGGTTCTTTGCCCGTACACCTTCAAAGATTCTGCGGATGGTTAATATTTCTTAGGTCGTGGATCTATTTCTTCGGAAGCCATTTTGTTTTTTTCTAAGTATGTTGTCGATTTTGGGTTCTATGCGGTTTCGTAGTAGGGCATTGTAGATTTTGGCAGCTATGGATGTAAGTGTTATGCCTCGGTAGTTTTTGGCTAATCCGAGGTCCCCCTTTTTTAGGGAAGGGGGGGAGGGGAGTATGCATCTCTTCATCCATCTATCTATCGGATTTTGATTGTATACTGCGTTGCAATGGCGGAGCAGTATGTCGTCGAATTGTCTGGTCTTCCATACTTCCGGGGGAATTTCGTCCAGCCCTGCAGCTTTCCTATTTTTAATTTTTCTGAGAACCGAGTCGAGTTCTTCTTGTGTAAACGGTCCTAGTTGAATATCTAATTGTTTGCTAATTATTCTGGTGATTGGTTCATGCGTTATTTTTGGTGGGTTTCCAAGTAAGTTTTCGAAGTGCTGTTTCCACAGTTTTATTCTTTCTTGTTGGTTTGCTGCTTTAAGTTTTGCTTTGGGTGTGTTCTTTCTTCTGCTCACTTCGTTTATTGTTTGCCAGGCTATTCTAGATTGTCTATCTTCCACCGAGTCTCTAATCTTATCTATCTGATTTTGAATGTATTCTGTCTGTTCCTTTATATATATGCCTGCTAATTGATATTGTGCCGTTTTGTGTTTGTTGGGTTTTTTCGATAGTTTTTGGAGGCTGTTTTCACTAGTGCACGTTTTTCTCTCACCGCTAAAGTTTCCCATGGGACTCTATATTTAGTTTTAATTTTTGTTGGAATGTATTTTGCTGCTGCCCCGAGGTGTGTATTGACGAAATTTTCATATTCGTCGTTTGGTGTACTTTTTTCGGTCTTTTCTTGTAGTGTTTCGAATCTGTTTCTTAATTCTAATACGTATTTATCTCTTATATATTTGTTGTTTAATAGGGCCCAGTCATAGTGTTTGGTGGTCGCTTTTCGTTTGGCGTTTTTTCGTAGGCTTAACTGTATTTTCGCCGTGACTATTCGGTGATCGGTGGACACACCCTCAAAAGAGGAGTATGCCTCGCAATTCAATGCACTATTTTTCCATTTCTTGTTTATAAGGACGTAGTCTATCTGAGCTTTAGTATTGTTTGCGTACGTGTATGTCCATAGTTTGCCCTCTCTTTTTTGGTAGTTTGTATTGAGGCATGCTAATCTATTTTCTATCATGAAATCTGTTAGATGCTGCCCATTCCTATTTGACGTGTTGTGGAGGCTGTATTTGTTGTTTCCGTTTATCCCGATTTGGGCATTCATGTCTCCGCCAATGACTAACATGTTGTGTTTCGGGATGCTACGCACTAATGAGGATAACTCATCGTAGAAGGTGACTAGTTCAGTTTCTTCAATAACATTGGTGGGGCTGTAGGATGAGATGATTGTTGCTCTGGGGTTTCCGATAATGTAGCTGCCATCATTCTAGGTTGTATTTTCTCAACGTTATTAAGCGTTTTTAATGCTCTAGGTCCTATAAGTAATCCTACCCTCCTATTGCGGCGTTGACAGAGTTTTTCCATGCGGATACAGTGGCGAGCGACCAGCCATTGCCAGTTTTTTTTTACTGCTGAATGAACAAACCAATACATTACAGACATTTATAACTTTTTTAGTGGCTTTTTTATAAACGTTGAACATAAACTATCGCTCTTTCTTTCTCTCTCTCTCTCTCTCTCTCTGCCCCTCACACTCCCACACTCACAAATAAGTAAAAATGTCTCGAAAAAGAGATATCTCCGAAATAATATTGTTCATTCGTGGATAACTTTTTTTTTTATTAATAGATGCAAAATTTGGTCCAAATCTTGTTTTATTTAGACCTTAGTTTAGCAAAAATGTGAAAATTTTATTTTTCTATTTACAAAAATTGGTCAATTGCATTCATGAAAACATGCAGAAATAGAAAATAAAGTGAAACTGCAAGGTGCACTAAATCTACAATTTTTGAAAGGGTAGAGAATACGAAGAATATTTGGATCATTGTTCGAATTTTTCCTTTCTTGGACTAGCACTGACTGGAAAACGATCACTCCTCAGCTAGCTCCAAGAGATTTCAAGATGGAAATATGATCCTGTATTCGTTAGTTAATTGGTGGTTTTGGGTTTTATGGCATATCTATTTCAAACAATTCTGTTTAGCACGAGTACGCAGTTTAAATTTAAGTACATGTTAATTGTGAAATATATTTCTATTTCAAGCTATTCAGTTTAGTCAAGCAGTTCTAATTCAGCTAATTCAGTTTAGTATAAGCACGCGTTTTATTTACACACAGTTAAATGTCAAAACAGTTCTATATCAAACAAATCAGTTTAGTGTAAGTACAGTTTCAATGTCAAAAACCAGTTCCATTTCAACTAATTCGGTTTAGCATAAGCACGGCGTTTAAACGTAAGTACGGTTTAATCGTCAAAAATATTTCTATTTCAAGCAACTCAGTTTAGTCAAACAATTCAGTTTAGGGCCCTATCAGGTGCTAACTTGCCGATCCAGAGTGGACCTGGGAGCAATGGCAATAAAGGGGTTCTCCACATTCCCCAAAGCTCCAGCATCACTGGGACCTCACCATCAGATTGTTTTGTGTAATATTAAGGATACTCATTGCGGGGGTTACCCCTCTGCAGAGGTGCAGTCAGTGTATTCTACAGCCCCAGCCGAATAGGCAAGTGATTCATTAGTTCTTATAGACTGGTTACTAATCCAGGAAAAACAGCTGATATATTCCATAATTTTCCTCATAGATGAAAGTGGTTAATTTACCGAAAAGCTGGTGATTACGTCTAATAGTAATGTAAGAGCTAATTTACAAATATTCGATTTGTATATGATGCCTACTTATGCAGAAGATTATGAACAAGAAGAGAATATAAGCATGGTTATTATAAATATTCCAAAAATCTAGAGAAAATGATATAAATTGCATTATTGAAGTTGGGGTCAGACAGAGAGAATTTGCAAAGGACTAACCGACGTCGAAATTCACTCCTGTTCCTAGTTTCTGACAGATTTACAATTTGCCGTCTCTGACCACAGGCCCTAACAATTTTCAATCTCCCTTGGGCGCAAGATTTCAATGGCCTCTGTCGAGTCCAATTATATTTATTCTTTTGTCTATGATAGATGCAAGTTGTCATTTCATCAGAAGATACCTTACGTGAGCAAAGGAGACTTCGCTTGATATGCAATTTGATTACTCGGACTGGCTTCCGCACTCAACAATATTGCTGTCTGGCCAAATAGTTGAAAGTCAATAAGAAAACGTTAGGTTCTTCCACAGATGATTTGAGAATTGAAGTTTGTTACCATGAGCATGGAAAATCTACCGTTTAAAATAAGGATAAAAAAGAGAAATCTTTGTTATATAGCCAAATCTAAAAATGCGAATATATTATATAAAAAAGAGCTAAAAGAAGGAGATTTACTATTTTGAATAAGGCTTAAAATGATGAATTTACGTTATGTGACTAAATCTAAAATTGGAACTTGATTATTCAAAGCCAATACTATGAAAGGAAAATCCAACATTTAAAACTAGTACATGCAACTGAAAATTAATCAGTTAAAGCCTTGCATATGCTCCATTAAACATGCTAAATATTTCATTAACAAGTCGGTTAAAAATGTGAAAATATACAACTGAAAAAGGGACATTAGTAGTCTGAGTTTCTTGATGATTTTTATCATTAAGTGTTTTCTTACACTTCTGCAGACAGGATTGAACCTGCAACCTCCTGATGATTGTCTCTTTGGAAGCTTAGGGAACCAATTCTGATTTCAGGCAAGTAACACTGAAGGAATACTTAACACATGTACCCGGTTATGGTTAACGGAATCAGAACCGGTGACCCCCGTGGATTAAATACGGGTGGAACAGGGTGATGAGCTGATAGTCATCCATCAACCATAACGCAAAAGTTATAGCCTACTCACTTAGACAGAGAGCAAAGTGTCTCAAATACGCCCCACTCACTTGAATTTCCCGAAGAATGAATAAATACAGCAATACTATTATATTAATTGTCTTTAATTGGAATCATTGTGAGATGAGGCTTCTTAATCTGAGAATTAGTTTTTATTTATTGCAGACTTTTTGTCCTCATCTTGGTAGTTTTTTTTTTTGTGTGTTGTTTCTACTTTCACTACGTTTCGGCCAAATTTCACCTCTGGCCTTCTTCAAGTGATTTACCGCGACCTCGGATAGGAATGCTGAGTCTTGTAACCGTATCCCCAGTAATTACGGCCTTCCATAGATGGTGTCTGTGCGCACCACGTTTTTGACCAAGTAAACCTCTGGCCGGCTTGGGTAGGATTTGAAGGCGCTATCTTCTGACTATGCTCAGCTATTATATTATCTGGTGCATTTTTGTGCTTTTGCCTCTGTGTGTGTGTGTGTGTGTGTGTGTGTGTGTGTGTGTGTGTGTGTGTGTTTAGCTGAATTGTGGCTTATACAGTTTTGTCTAAAACTTCTAAAAACAAAATTGGGGATGCAGAGATATCAGTTGGGTAGCGAGACTGGATGAGGCCCAGGTCGATACTGCCACAAGTCTACTGTTTAAAACAAAAGATGAACGCAGAAAATATACCAATCAGACCCAACAAAAACACAGGAAATCTGACATTTAAAACCATACCTAAACGTATTTGGTGTGCTAAAAACTGTATAGAAAATGACGGAATGGATAAAACGTGCTGTCAAAAATATCACTCTTTGTCCATATATCAAAATTCAAATTAGAAAGTAGTTTACACCCCTAAAAGAATAAATGAAAATAGATCCTTGGTGTGTTCACTACTTTCTACGTAACCCATTAAAAATGTTTTTTGAAATGCTGACTGAATACAATTGAAATAAAGTTCAACAGAATTACTTTTTTGATTCTGAAGTATAGACTGTTCAGTATCTGCTCTTATAAACCAAGTCAGCATCAGTAGAAATACTATGAAGTTAATACTTGCATGTTTTCTTTGGTCATGGTGTATAGTCTGTTCACACCTAACTTCAAAGAAAATTGCTGTAAGCATTTTGCAACTGGTTCATTAAATGCCGTTGTTGATTAGTGCAGCTTGTCACTTCATTACATTGTCAGCTTCACATATTTTGAAAGTTTAACTCTAAGGATGCAGTTCTATCTTTTCCATATTTCTGATGATTAAAATATAAATTGACCTGACTTACATAATTAGCTACTGACGCTTCAGCCCCAAAATAGTATAAATTGCACATATATCAGCGAACATCATAACAGTGGTTTATCAAATTTAAAGTAATGATTTTTAGAATACCACACGTTTGTCTTTGATTCCGTTTTAAGACCGGTGATTTAAGACATGTTAAAACTAAAGAAATGACTCATTTATCTTGTGTATATATATATATATACATATATATATCATAAGAATAATTTTTCACATAAAAGTATCAAATAGTAAGCAATGAAAAACTCGGCAGCTTATAAAGGTAGTAAGGGAGGTTGAAAATAAACTTCTAAAGAAAACCTGTGTATTTTTGAATAGCCAGATCCTAGTAAATTGCTCAATCAAAGAACAAGGCGTTTTTCCTTTAAATGTTACCGGTTGAATACTTTTCTTGTCATTCCACCCCATACGAATTTGCATAAATCGCTGCAAATATACTAACCGAAACAATTGAGATGAGTCGGCAATGAAGAGTGAAAAAAGACAAAGACTACCATTCTCTCAATCCTTTATATATCTAACCTCACCTGACCCTTAAAAGTTATCCCTGTGTAAGTAGCAACAAAAAAAAAAGGAATAGGGCACTGCCAATTCATCTGAAGATGGAGTGAGCAGTACATATATAAATTCCAAGCAATATTCAGCAAGAAAAACTGAATCGTATTTAATCTTTTATATATATATATATATATATATATATATATATATATGTATATGCAGGACACTGCTGGAGAAGCAGGGACAAACTCATAAGAGATGTACTCTTATGGGCCCCCACACATGGCCGTGCAAAAGCAGGACGACCAGCACGGACATACATTCAGCAGCTGTGTGAGGATACGGGATGCTGTCCTGAGGACCTGCCTAGGGCGATTAACGATAGGGATGAGTGGCGAGAGAGGGTCAGGGATATCCATGCTACCAGCGCGACATGATATATATATATATATATATATATATATATATATAGTATTTTTCTTTGATTTTACCAGAGCGATATGATCGGTAACTTGTCAAATGCAGTCCTCGCGTTCGCTTGGCTTATGTTGACATCATTTCCAGTGGATGAGATATTGCTGTCAAGATATGAGAAACGGTCAACTAATTTCAAAGGACTGCCGCTTAAAATGGTAAAATGAAATGGGATTTCTTTCAAGTTGTAACCGTGCCAAAACTACTAAATGGATACCCCACCAGACGCATGCAGAAAAAGGTAAATAGAAATTACTAAAATATGCTATTTGGAAGAAATCCTGGAAGCAACATTCCACGAAACAGAAGCGGTACAATCACTTACTCTATCAAACAAACCACCCAAATGAGACGAACAAGACATGTGGGGTACAGCTGGAGAGGTAAATTCTAACTCAAAAGTGGTTTCCCTTACGTACTTCTACTCATAGACACTCAAGTGTTCGCTTGGCCAGTCGGCTGGTGTTGTAGAATACACTGATTACACCTCTGCCGAGGGGTGAAAGCCCCCTAATAAATGTCCTGATATGACACTAAGCAATCTGTTGGTAAGTTTCCAGTGATGGTGATGCTTTGGAAAATGTGGATAACGCCTTCTTCACCATCACTCCCAGGTCCACTCAGGCCCGGTGTTGTAGCATCTGATAGGACCCTAAGTGTGCGTTAAATAGAAGTAAACTACATACTTATGCTAAACTGAATTGTTTGAAATAGAACTGTTTTGACATTTAACTCTGTGTAAACATTAACCATACATATATTTAACTAAATTGTTTGAAATAGAAGTGTTTACTTGTAGGAAAATGGATTTGGCAATATATAACCAACAAATGTTGATATGCCGAAAAACACAAGCAAGCAAGCAAACAAAGAAAGTGTTGGCCGACCAGCAAAGACTTGCATACATCAGAGCTGCATGCACAATGGATGTCGTCTTGAATACCTATCAAGAGAAATGGATGATATAGACTGATGATGACAGAGAGAGAGAGAGAGAGAGAGAGAGAGAGAGAGAGAGAGAGAGAGAGAGAGAGAGGAAACCCTGAATGTCATCACGACTTAATGATGAGGACTGATGTACTTTGTGCCATAAGGAGGTAAGATTGAGTAAGCGTTCAAAGAATTCGTCTGAGTGAAGTAAATTCGACCCCAACTATGGGAGCATCTTCGATCATCCTGCTCTGTAATAAGATAAGACAAAAGAAAATTATAGTGTAATAGTTACCGAAAAACAAAACATGTCATACTTTTAGTAAAGAAACAGAATGAATGACCAACTGAATCTAAATAAAAAAGGCAAAATAAATCTTATTTTAAGTTTTATTTCATAATAAAAAAAACAAACAATATCCACCATTTTTTTTATATTGTCATCAACTTGTCTTGAATATGATGTCGTCTAAATAATTGCCCTCACAAATCCTTACCTTGAAGTTCCGCAACGCTGACTTAATCATTGACTTGAGTATTGTAGTGATTTAATGATGGAGAAAATGTTTCATTTTGTCCATTATCTGTAGCCTACGTGTAAAAACTAGGACCTACAGGTTATCCAAGAGGAAGTTCTCTGAAGGGAATAGATTGTCTGAGCAAGGCAGTCAGGAAATCTCACCATGCAAATATCCATTGATTTAGAAATAATACTGCTGCTGCTGCTGCTATTGCTAAAAGATATATCTCCCAGGAGCTCAACACGACTAGCGCATGCCCGGTGACATTTTGAAGTTCTGGAGATCATTCAGCCGAATTCAGTAGTTGAGAAAGTAAAAGCTGCATAATTATTTGGAATTTTTTTCTGTTCTCATTCATCACTTAAATAATCCGATTTAGAACCACACAATTCTTCATGCATATTTTGTACATTTGAAGGAATATATTTAACTAAGAATAAATGTTTCCTCGTAGAGAGGAGTTTCAGTAACAAAGAATTATTCCTAGTTACAAGACCTGATCACAAGAGACAAATCTATTCTAACATAATTTTAACAAAATTAGAATGTTTCATTAAAATAATTAATCGGTACACCCATGGAAAATCAAGGACGAACCCATTACTGACGTTTTCCTATGAACCCCTACACGTGGACGAGCCAGTGTTGGTAGACCAGCGAAAACTTACCTACTAAAAACCCTGAGCAGACACAAGATGCTGTTTAGAAGACCTGCCCAGAGCGGTGGACAATAGTGACGGATGGAGAGAAAAACAAAGAGAAAGAGAAAGTCAGGGAAATTCGTGCTAGAAACATGACTTTATGATACATACATCTCTCTCTCTCTATATATATATATATATATCTATATATATATATATATATATATTATCCACAGACATACTGTTTCGTTGTATCACAACTCTTCAGTGTGGCTAGACACGCAGAATGCTTCAAGCTGGCATTGAAGACCGCCTAAATTTACGTTAGACTTTGTATCTTACCGCTAAGCCATTTCAGCGAGGTATATCACTTGGGGAATTATAACACATTTTGAATTAGATTTCGTGTGTTTACATCTTACGCTATCGGATACGGGAGTGCTCAATTCTTTACTCTCACGGAAATAATACCTAGTAACTTTTACCAACTCATTTTACTGTAATGATAACCAGCTACGATCCTTAGTTTGTCTTCTTTACCACCGTAAACGGATACTTCAGATAGTAAGGAAACAAATAAGAAAAATTAAAAGAGATAACTAGAAAAAACAAAAGTCAAACACGGAAACACTGATTTTTTACGGACTCAAGAAATGAAACAGTTAAGGCAATTGCTTAAAAATGTTATCTTAAGTATAAGAAAAATCAAGAAACTTGAATGCAATCTTCAAAGCCAATGCAAATCCTCAGACCGTAGACAATGTGACACAAAGCTGTTTATCGACAAATCCTTTGCTTCCGTTATTCTCATTATTTTTTAAAAACAAAGAGGCCACGACTTAATCTGTTAATCCCCAAAGGTTACATCACTCAAGAATGTCTATTTGGAATCCACCACAAAAAGGCACAAGGCTTTCTGTTATCTGATCATGTGACGAATTTGAAACATTGTCGCTGAACCTTGTCCTAATGATAATTTTTTAACGCACGTTGATCAACTTAACTTCAAGGAATGTAAGAATGAGTTGAAATTAAGTTGAAGCGATGTCGGAAATAGGCTTTTTTAAACCTCCATATCCATAGAGAAGATCAAGGACTATTTTCCATACTGTCGAGTTCTTTACCGATAGCACCGAGGCGTGAATAGGAAAATTATCAAAAAAAGTCATCGGCCGGAAGAAAGAAAAATCCATTTCTTCCAGTCGGCTAGATGTAATAAGATATTCTTGATCTAGCATCCCAGAAAGAGGACATTAGCAATAATGACCTACGTGTTGACATGGGTTTGCCAGACAATGTCAGCCATTCGAGGTGAAAATAGAGGGTGGGTTGTTGTCCGATCCTCTTTTCTCTTTTGGTAGTGAAGTTGTGATGAAAACGAGGAACAAAGCAAAGATACAAGAAGAATCCTGTTCCTAGAAGAATGAAGAAGCTAACCCGTACATTATCCATTTCTTCCTGCATCCACAGCCTCAGAGATAGAACGGATAGAATAAAGCACAGAAGTTTCAACGGTAAAACAATTTAGGTTTGGGGGGGTTTCCCTCTCCCACCTGACGAGTAAACATCAATGAAGTACCAGTCATTGCTGACTACGCTAGAATAGTTACGTGTAAATTTATAGTTTGAATAAATACAAGGTTGACCTTCGAATAGAAGTTTGTTTTTTCTTTATACGCTTACAAGAATTGTACCCATGAGACCACATGTACTTTCTATTACCATTTAGCGAAAAATACATTTAAATTCTGGTATTGGTATTTCCTATAACTCAAACGTTTTTCCTTTACACTCAAACTTTGAATACAGACGGAATAAGTAAATATTTCTCATTAAAATATGAAATAAATCTGAAAAGTTTTGAAGTTCACTAGCTAAAAAGAAGATAGAAAATTTAAGAAAATTCAACCATATAAATTTTTTAAGCGAGAAAAATTTTGCTGAAAGTTTAAAATCTGTATTTTTTTTCATGCTGATAAAGAAACCAAAAATATATCTATTAAAAACACTGTTTGTCTCTGCAGCGTATAGACAGTATAGATTTTAACGTAGAATAACCCGTTTTTTTTTTTTTCTGCCGATTATTTAACTCGGGGTATATTAGTTGTCTAAATTTCTGAGACGAAAAAAAAAAACAAAAAAATAAAAAAAACCATACATAAGAGTAGTAATTCTAGCTAATCATCTGAAGGTTGCAGGTTCAATCCTCACTACAGGCGAGTAATATACAGGAATACTTAACACTTGTACCCGGATATGGCAAACGGAATCAGAACAGGCGACCCCCGTGGTTTCAATAAATTTCCCGAGTTCGACAAACACCTGAAGAAGGCCGGAGGAAACGTTGTAGAAATAACAATAAAGATGAAGACAATAGTCCGAAAAACCTTAATGATAGAAATCGGGGTATATTCTATAACATATTCCTCGTAAAAAAAGATGACCACACAGGGCAGGACAAACAATAATCGGGTGAAAGACATATTGTGACCTGACGAATTTAATTTTACTGAATTAAAGTTTTACCCACCCCTCATCACCAAAAAATGCAACAAAACTAAACGATTAAAAATAAACATCCATTTACTAGAATATATTTCAAATTTAATTAAACATTACAAAATATCAAATATTATTCTACAAACTGAATACGTACATTAGTTATGTATAATTATTTCTTTTCAGAAACACGGCCAAGATAAAAACTATTCAAATCGATAAATTCATTTAGTGCCCCTTAGGTTTAAAAAAAAGAAACATTGCTTTTAAAAGTTCTCTCCTTTCAGAGAAAAATAACTTTAAAAGATAATTTAAGATGCAATTTATTTACATCTTTTTTTTTCTTTTCTCTTCCGTAGATTCTCTATAGCCATTTATATTTGAATTCACCTTTCGCCGTTTGTAACTCTTTGTATTTATTTTTACCGTTTGTAACTGTTTTTATTCATTTTTTTACCGTTTGTAACGGTATACATTTTTACATTTTATAACAGTTTTTATTCATTTTTAACCGTTTGTAACTGTTTGTATTCATTTTTACCGTTTGTAACTGTTTGTATTCATTTTTTACCGTTTCAAACTATTTCTATTCATTTTCTATTGTACATAACTTGTCGTCTTCTTTGGCTGTTTGTATTTATATTTTGTCATTTTTAACTGTTTTTCTTTAACTGTGTAAACTGTTTGTATCTATTTTGGCCGTTACAACTGTATTTAATTTTTACTGTTAGTAACTTTTGGGTTATCCTTTGCCATTTGTAATTTGTTAATGTACTTTTGAGAGTATTCGAAAAGTTCCTATTCAAATATTGACTTCGTACGGGACATGCGGGTGAAGCAGTGTGAATGTGCCGGTTGACTTTCTCGGTAAAAAATCATTTTTTGAAGAGAAGACAGGATGTAATAATATAAATTGAGACGTACTATTGAAAAAGAATTATATATATATATATATATATATATATATATATATATGTGTGTGTTGAGATGATTGATTGTGGTGAATCTGTGTTTGATTTATCCAACTTTCCACATATTTCTATTATATAGATATATATGTAGATAGATAGTTCGCCAATGACCTGGGAGTCTGGGGTTCAATCCCCGGTCAAGTCATTCCAAAGACTCAAAAAATGGTACTTGATGCCACCCTTGTTTATACTGAGAATCATGAGGTACTAAATCAATATTAAAGTGGAGCAACCCAGGGAAAAAAGTAACGCTCTCCCCTAAACCTCGGTGTTGTAGCTAATGAAAAGAAAGCCATCGGGTCACTCTCGACAACAGTCACCAACTTTACTTACTTCTCTCTCTCTCTCTATATATATATATATATATATAATCAGTGAGATGCCCAAAAATATATGCTTGGTAATCAAAAACAACTCTAAAAGATATTTGATGAAAATTAATGATTTTTGTTACTTAAGCATATTGTAACCCTATTGGGTCGGAGTCTTGTCATGGAAATTTTTTAACCAGAGGAAGAAGAAACCGATTAGGGTTTTGGAAGAATAAAGTAATACATTGCAAATAAGTAATGGCTAATGTGTTTTTGAAATGAAGTGCCGATAAAAAATTATTTGATGAGAAATTAATTTGACAAGAGCAAATTTTTATTAGAAATAAGTAAAGAAAAGCAAGTGCACAGTTATTGTTTAACCTGAGAGTAGTCAGGAGATGGATTGCTTTGACAGACCAATGTGTCCAGGGGAATTTAGGGTGGAGGAACTGAATCCAGATCAAATCGGTATCTGTCACTTATTAAAAGTGACTGTTCTGAAATTAGAATAAATCCTTGAGTATGGTATTTATATTCTCTAAACAATCCCGAAATAATATGCGTCAGGAGAAAATTATTAAAATTCAAATTAAAAGAAAATTGAAGTCTACACTCAGATAAAAACTTACGTAAAATGACAGTTTATCCTTTGCAGTAGTATGCCAGCATTTGTCAGAGGCAGACAGGCAGAAGACGAGCAGGAAGCAGCAAATAGATTTCACCCACTCTTGACTCAGAACTTGTGTCAAACTACACAGAGTTGAAAGACAGAGAAAAACATATTACACGATGGAAGTCAAAGTAGAAAAGTGAAGTGAAGCCTGAGATAATGCACGCCATGAGAGATGTCCATGTGCTACGCTCATGAGTATAAAAAACACGAAGTAAATTAGGAAAATCTGACAATTACAGAGAGATAGAGAAAAGCCCGACTCCTGTATTCCATATCTTTGACCTTCTTATCTGGGTGTAAAGAAGAAGCGAAGTGATTTAAGAAAACGCGGCAATTGCGGAGAGTCACAGAAAATCCTGAATTAGCATGACAGTAGAAAAAGATGACTAAAAGATTCTACATCTATGACCATCTACTAAACTGCCCTGAGTATAGAAAACGAAGAAAGCCGACCATAATGAAATGCTCTGAAAAATGAAAGAAGCTTAACGATATAAGCACTTGTTAAGTATTATCAAGGATTGAGGAAAGCAAACATAACCACCATTCAAGATTGCCTTGCACCAGACTACAGACAGCGAAAGTAGAAAAACAAAAGTTATACGAGGGATTAACGGATTGTTAATTTGTGATCTAGCCTCTGACTAAAATTTGTCACCTCCGGGATGGGTGAATATATATAAAATTTTTGAAAGACATTTTTCATACAAAATATTGTTATTTTGCAAGCCATATTTTATTCTGTTTCTTGGCATCGACTTCTTTGAACTTCTGTAATTGCGCAGTTTTATTTGTTTACTCGATGACTCGGTGACTCCAACTAACGAGTGATCTTTTGTCTGGGTCTAAATAAAAACACAACGTGGGTTGATAAGGCATCGGTCTTTTCATTCGAAGAAATATCCGATCAGCGTATTGGAAGTGAAATCACCACCGTGTTTTGTGAGAACGACTGTACTATCAAGATAATAGTAAAAAGTATTTGTATTTACTTATTAACCTTCAAATGTAATACTCAAAACATTTAATAGATTAAGAAGAGCTTATATTATTGAATTAGAATATCTTTAGATTAAATTATTTAGGTTAACGACATCATTCAATAACAATGATAATTAGTAATCAATTCAATTGCAGCAAAATAGAAATATAAAATAGAATTAAATATCCACTGCAGGCGAAATATATCAAACAACTCAGTGGCTTTTTTTTCTTTCACAAGATCAACTGCAGGTGAGCTTACTCGCTAACTAAGTATTTTTTATCAAGATGTACCACATTTTCGTTGGAAATGGTATATAATTTTAATGTGGAAGGATATTAATGCAAATTGAATTTAGCAAATCAAAAGCAAGAATTATTCAAAGGTGAATATCTACTTACAAATTGAAAATATTCAATATATTTGGTATAAATTTAATAACCCCTCGTAAAGTACAGTATAATTTATTTTTAGGAACTACCGTATAAATTTCTTAGCAGAATTTTATCTGTAAATAGGTATTGTATGGATATTGCACATGTTCGCAGCAAAGATTCGTTTTCTATTTTTGAAGTTTGCTGTGCGAAGATAGTAAAAGGGGAAAATGCTCAAGGAGGAATAACAACTTCAATACAAATAAATATGTGTGGCATTCAATAAGTTCCCAGACTTTTTTGTACAGGCATTTAAAATTGTTGTAGACCCTTGAAAATTCAGTATGTTATTGCTATACATCTTATGAGATGACTGATCAATTTTTTTATGATTTCAGGTTCAAAGGAACGGCTGCAGCAGGAATCGGAATACACCCTACTAAAGCCTGATTGTCACAGCTGGTGAATTTCAAAAATGCAATCTGGACATGATGACACTTTAGAAGAACGATATGCATTAAAATTCTGTTTTAAACTTGGAAAAATACCACAGAAACGTATGGAATGCGTCAGACTGCTTTTGGACCATCTTGCATGAATCGAGCATCAGTTTTTGAGTGGCATAAGGGAATCAAGGATGGCACTGCATTAATCGAGCACCATTTTTTGAGTGGCATAAGTGAGTCAAGGAAGGCATGGAGTCTGTGAGAGATGATGAGAGGTGTAGGAGGAGTAAAGAAGTCAGTACACCAGAGTTGATAGGCCAAAGGGTTATGGTTAGGGTTACTATGTTGAGGTTTTAAAGGGAGTTCAGGAAGAGAGTACGTCGGAAGAAGTCAGCACTCTTCAAATCGGGTCAGTGGCATTTCCATCAGGACAATGCACCAGTCCACAACTTCATCCTCGTCACAGACTACTTGCCCAAATTGAGCATCAAGACAGTTCTCACCTTCCCTATATTCCAGAACTTGTTCCCTGTGACTTTTGGTTATTCCCTAAGCTCAGAGGCTGTCGTTATGAGACAATTGAGGAGATGAAAGAGGCTGTGACGAAGGTCATTGACACGCTCACACAAGAGGGCTTCTATGGTGCCTTCCAGAAGTTGTTGGAACGACACAACAAGTGCATTGCAGCTGGAGAACATTACTTTGAAGAGGACAAGATTTTCATGTGTGTACTATCAATAAAAGTCCCCATACGAAAAATGTCTGAAAACTTATTTACTGATCCTCGTAACCTGTTGAGTTTAATGAATATAGTTTTAATTGAATACTCGATATTTTTTATTGGGTAAACAATGGGTAGCTTGATTCTTAGGGATACACCTCACACACGCACACACACATCTATATATATAGGGGTATTTTGAATAAAATTAACACTCATGGACATATCAATATGATTTAATTTCAAATAGTCACAAAATGCTCATCATCTCCGTCAACATATTCTTTGAATATCTCATAGACTATTACATATATATTATATTTCAACGGAAGTAACCTAATTAGAAACGCAAAACATATTACGGAGGCCAAATGGGAACGATTCCAGTTATATAATGAGAAGGATTGTGAACAGGTAGATTTTATACCATAAAGGAACTCCCGTATAAATGTTACAAATTTCTTCTCTCTCTCTCTCTCTCTCTCTCTCTCTCTCTCTTTACGTGTGTGTGTGTGTGTGCGCGTGTATATAATGATAATGGCTACAAAAAAAAAAAAAAAAATAGCGAAACTCTGCCAGAACAGCGAGTGACTGTCAACCGTTTCCATATATTTAAACTGTCTCAGTAACTGAATCTACATTCACAAGACTTAATAAGGAGTCTGCTGAGAGAAAATGCTTCTAAGTCTTTGCTTGTCGGCAAATATGGGTTCATACATTTGCACGAGTTCATTTGCTAATGAGCTCGTCCTTCCTTTTTCAGCAGTGTCCAACACATGTTAGTTTCACTTGGACAGTTTGTGGAATGGGAGGTAAGAGGTGGTATGTTTGCTGTTTTGTGGGCCGCTGCTTCTAAAATTTGTTTCAAACAGCATGCAGCATTCTTCATATTCCAATCTAGCTTTTTTCTCAATGTTTCAATGGATTCCAATTGGTGCAACGTTGCAGTATTAAGAACACGGTCTTATTTTGAAAGTAATCTGGTTTTATTTCATCAAAGAGATCGGGTTTCCCTATGATTAGTAATCTATGAACAGCAGTTCACGTCTTTCTGATGCGTATGTAGACATCGCTTTCAACAGATGAAATATTGTTACGGAGATATGTTAACTACTTTGCTAATTAAGTTTGTGACTTAAAATCGAGTAGGCTCCGGTTTGTTTAAAATTCCCGAACTTTGTTTTGTCTATGTTCGCATAGATGAAAATGTTTATTGCTCTTTGGTTCAGTTTAGGTAGCTGAGAATCAGCTTGGGGAGATGTACTTGCGAGAAGCGCTATATAATCTGCGTAGTCTGCAGCTGTCATAGTTACTGCTGGATATTGTCTGTTTTTTATCTTTTTTAAATCTGAAGTCATTTTCTTTTATTAGATCTATTTACGCCCTTTGTTCTCTATCTATTCAGATTAAAAACGGATATGGCGCTAATTTATCTCATTAAAAGAATACAGTGACTATGTTAAAGAAGTCGTTGTCGCCTTCAGGTGAACGAACTATTGCTAAATCTTAAATTTTGTGTTGCAATGTATATTTTATCAGATTGGACTGACAACAATTTGTTTCCCGGTTAGGGATAATTTATAATACTCAACAAAAAATATTGTAGAAAAGTAGTCGAAAAACTAGTCCCGGTAGACATTACCAGTAATTTCTATTCTCACAAAACGCTTACTGGGTTCGGCTATGCTCGACTTAGAAAAATATTTCCTATAAGTAGATGAAGAGACTATTTCAGAAGCAATGGAATTATGCCAAGTGTTCTATTCGTGCTTTTGAATATATTCATCTGTACGTAATCTCTCTTTTAAGAACATAGATGATCGGAGATCATGCCGCTCAAAACAATGTACTCAGTTGCTGTTGAAGTAGTCTATTTGTAATTTACAATGACCCAGCGCCAGGCCTCCGGGCGTCTGGTCATTCGATCGATTGCCCCAATGACCAGGTTGAAGTGGCTAGCCAAATGCTTGGGAGATATCGGTCAGAATTCGCCATGGATAAGACGCAGTTAATCTACCCGCCAGGGTGATTCAACGTATGCAGTTAATCTGCATAAAGTCTACCCAACAATTAAGGAAAGAAAGTTTTAGTCTTGGCTACATCGTAACAGCTGAGGACTAGTTTAATATACACTTATTTCCCTGTAAAGTTATTTTTTGAAACTGGTAATTAACTGACTTTATAACTCTGGAATGAGCCTTTATTTCTGGGGAATTTGGCGAAGATTAAGCATATTTTATTTCTAGTGACTTGTTGGGACCGCAC
Source organism: Sepioteuthis lessoniana (assembly GCA_963585895.1). Taxonomy (NCBI): domain Eukaryota; kingdom Metazoa; phylum Mollusca; class Cephalopoda; order Myopsida; family Loliginidae; genus Sepioteuthis; species Sepioteuthis lessoniana. The sequence goes on from OY757911.1 coordinate 78,624,272, forward strand.
AATAAACTCCTATGATACTTTCAAACTATTTCACAGAACTCATGATTTTAAGTAATAAGCTGCTATTTCTTGTCCGAGAGCTTGGTTTTAACGCATATCAACCCTTGTCGGATTGTTTATTGCTGAAGTCTTTTTTAAGTTATTATACGATTTCAAATTACAAATGATGATAATAATAAGTTAAAAAATATTGTCTCAGGTAAATATTCATCATAATGAATTGTAGAAATTTACATAGTTTTTATAAACTGCTATTAGATAATAGTAATAATTTCTTCACTCAGATATTCGGTTCTTTTTATTACATAACATATCAATCATTGTGTCCTACTTAATGCTAAAGCTATCCTGATACTATTTAGCAGAGATATTATTTAATTCATTGTTGAGACGATAAGAGGTTTCATAACTTCCCTGGGGTATTAGTCAGAAAATGAATGTAATAGCACGACTTGAATTCGAACTTGCTAACAACAATCTCGCAGTCGAGTACTTTAGCCATTAAACTATGGGAATTCCCCCGATAAGGTTTCATGTGGTCCTATCTAATGACGATAACGTACACACAACTATATTGTTCCAAGTATTTCAAGCGAATATATCAATAACTAATATTAATAATAATATTAATAATAAGTGAATGAAGTAAGTTAGTTGCAAAAAGAGTAAAAGACTTGACACGATTAGAAGGAGAAGGTTATCCACTGAGATTTTCTCAAGACGTTTACATTTGACTATTTAAACAAATGCACAACAAAAATCTCTGGGATTTTGAGACACAAACGGATCATCTAATCTCTGCCAGACGACCAAACCTAGTGATAGTCAACAACAAAAAGAGAACCAGCCAAAAGTGATAATTGGCGCACTCGGTAGAGTCACCAATGATTGATAAAGGGACTGGAGAACTAGGAAATTAGAGAACGAGTGGGGACTATCGAAACGACAGCATCATTAAGATCGGCCAGATTATTGAGAACCGTCCTGGAGACTTGCCGTCTCTCAAACTCCAGTGAGAAACCATCAGCTATCACTGGTATAAAAAAACTCTCAAGAGAATAAAATGACAACATAGCTATATCTTTAATTGACTATTCTTAATACTGCTAATTTTCGCATAGTTACACGGGGTAGTCGGAAAAGTTAATAGAATGAAAATATATCCCAGCCACTGAATGTGAGAGAATCGTTTTTCATTAAGGTAAACAGAAATCCTATCCACAATTCCAACACACATGGTTAGCAGTGTCCAACCAGCTCCTGTCACTAGTCAGATTGCTGATTGATTCTGATCACCTCTGCTCTATTCAATCCGATGAGCTAGATCAAGCAAATTATGTTACACCTATCCCACTTGAACTTTGTCAAATCTTATTTCTTCCAGCGGCCGAATTTTTTCTAATAAAGTATCTTTTCATACTCCGCAACCTTTCGCTTGTAATGAGGCAGTCTTTATCATGGTTCCTTATATAGACTTTAAAACTTTAATATTTTGCTATTGTAAACTTGCTTCATATTGTTTTTGTTTTTAAATTTTCTCAATTCAAGGTTTGTCCAGAAGTTTATATTACTATTTTATTTTTTTGTCGAGTGGAATAATTCTGTCGTATCTTGACCAACTTATGTTGGATATTTCCCTGGCAAGCAATGTCAACCCGATTCTCCCTAAAATTATCTTGTGAGACTAACCCGTTTACCAGTACTTCACAAGATAATTATATTCTCGAGTAAGAGTTTAGTTTGAGAGAATCGAGTCTAGCTTGCTTATCATTACTCTCAACGAGATGCCTATTTCCTTTTTTTTTATATAGATATTAAGATTTACTTAGCTGTGAACAAAGACTGGAAGTATGGTGCACCCAGTAAGAATATAACTCAAAAACAATGTCCAGCAAATCAAGTTTGCCAATCTTTATACCACGGGATGTACCCATGTCTTCTTTTTGTATACCTCTCACTTTTGTAGCAGCGTGAGTATAGATCTATCTCATTCCTTCATATGCGAATCACATACGACCATTGCGCAATATTATTACATAGGGAAATAGATTTAATTGACATAAAGAAAAATTTCAGTTGCTGATGCGAAAGAAATACTCAACTGGGAACAAGTTAATTCTTTGGAACACAAGAGAATATGTAAAGGCTTTTTTTCCCCAACTGATTTTGCTATAGAGTGAGCGAATGCTATTTTTTTAACAAAACTATTTTGCGTATTCTTCCCCCCCCCAAAAAAAAAACTATAGTAGCTTTAGAACTAAATTTGACCTGGTCATTGTTTAGATTTTATCTTTTTTTCAGAGTATTTAATCTCAAAAACTAACCAGCCCAGTTAGTTGGAGCTGTAGAAAACACCGACTGTATCTCTGAGGAAGAGTAAATCCTCCCCCAACGAGTGTCCTGGATTTGACACAAAACCATCTGATGGTGAGACTTCAGCCTTGGATAGATGGGGAACGTGGAACGCTCTTCATCATCGTTGCTCCCAGTTCCACCCAGACCCACAGGGTGGCACCTGATAAGGTCATATAAAGGGACAAAGAGATCTGTTTGACATTTAACTGTGTGCAAACAAATGACTCATGGAACCGTTTAACTGAGATCAGAAAATGAGCTCAAGCTCGTTGAAAATGTTATGAAGATGTTTGCAAAACATATATATTCGATATATAAGTATAAAGAGTATTTGGCATTAAATAACCTACAATGGCTAATATGACATAAAACCCAACCAAACTAAATCGAGTGAACAAGTAACCGGGAAACATTTTTCACACTCTCTAAAATGTTTTGATTTTATAGGTATTGAAGGGAATAATACTGAGTTTTTGTTTTGTAAACCAACCCTCGTTCAGTTGGGCTTAGAATACCTTGAATGTATCCCACGCAGAGTGCTACAACCTCTACCGAAAATTGGCGCCCTAGGTATGACACTAAACTGCATCTAATGGTATGGCTCCGGTTCTATAGATTTGCTGTATGCGGAGTACCTGTTCATTACCATTACTCCTTGGTTCACTCTGCCCCGGAGTGGTAGTAGCTGTAACGATCCCATCTATGGTGCAAATAGATCTGTTTAAAAAATATTGGTATTCATTTGGGTAATGTGCAAAAAATATCTTTAGAAGCAACAACTCGAAAAAAGTAAATATAAATGTACAATAAACACGATTCCCTGACCTCTAGATATAAAATAACCCTTGATTGGTTAGTAATCCGTCAAAGTAAATACATTAATCAATCAAACATTTTTTTTCAAAAGGTGACAACACTTTTCTCCATGAATCTTATCCATTTGAATAAATCATGGTCAAATGTTGTTCTATGCAATGTTACTATATTATTAAAATCTCGTTCATTTCCTGACAAATTGTTAGCCGCTAAGTCATTAAAAGTTTTAAATTTTCTTATTTAGGGATTGACCCATATTTCTGAGAATGAACACGAAATTAAATTCGGCTGTATATTTTAAATAGTAGATCATTCTGAATTCCGCTGGATATACGATTGATTCATTGATTGAGTCAGTGTTTTTAACGGCTTTTCAAGAGGTTTTGGGTTTTGTTATGCTTAGAGGTTAGGGAATAGTGTCCAGTATAAGTTTATACTTGCATTTTCGTGCAGTTGTTTCTTACGCATTGCAATTTATATCGGATAATTCTTAAACAAATCTGTATGACAAATATGTGTTCCTAACAGATACTACCATTCTGGGTCAGAGTGTACTTAAGGGTAATAACAAAGAAAGGGTTCTCCAAACTCCCCAGTTCTCTAGGACTGGAAATTCATCATTAGACGTACTTTAGAGTCATGCGAAGGATATTTTTGGGGGCGGGTTCTTACCCATCTGCAATGGATGTAGTTGGAAGATCCTAAGCCTTTCTGACAAGGTAGAATGGCTTACAATTATATTGTGAAAATTATATGTACGATGTGAGCAATATCCTGGAGATTATTATATATATAAAGTTATATATAGATATGTAAGTAAAGTAAGCCGAACTTTTAAATAGCTCCTATCACGAGATGTAGGAAAGGGCGCTACTCCTTACCATTTATCCAAATCTTATAATGCTGAGGACACATCAAGTACCAAGGAGACATCTTATAATGCAAGGAGACATCAAGTACCAAGTTTTTGAGTTTTGGTATGGTTCAACCAGCGATTGAACCTTTGTCTCCTTTAACATTGGCGAATACTCGACCCCCTATTCGAATAATATATATATATATATATACCAAAGTCGATGTTAAAACATCTAAAAGATATTGCATCTCGTGATTGTTTCATAGACAACGAAATGAATATTATCAATTATACTGATCGCTAAAATTTGAAGTTCCATAAATCTATCTCAATCTTCCCAACATTCCAGTATTTCTCCTCAGAAATCATGAAGCGTACTTTTTTCTGGTTACTTTGGTTAGATTTTTGACATTGAACATCAATATAAAAATAAACTAGGAAATTCACAAATGATTCTTATCAAGTCCCATATCAAGAAAGATTACGCAATTTTTTTCCATCTAAAATCAAGAATCGAAAAGATAGGTCTTTCCTTGCAAACAGACTTCAATCTTCACATGCGTTAGGATATTCCTTTTTCCCAGAATGGAAGTTCAGTTATAATATACTTTAAACAGGAAATTGTTTATGGCTTATACATAGATAATAATCTAACAAACTTGTATTCTCATTCAAGTCTCCATATCTGTTTCCAAACAATTCGGTATAAAATTTATTAGTCACGTCCTCTCCTCATTAATTTCTGTTGGCTGCATTGTATATTAGCAGGAATTAACTCCATCTTTGTTACTGATTTTCAGGACTTTTATTGTTATACAAATATATTTTGTTACAAATCTTTCCACAGTAATATATGGATAGTCGCATTGGCGTTAATTTCCCAAAATGCTATATAAAACATCGAGAGTAAAATGAAATGCCTTCTCACGAGCTGTAGTCTTTGGCTTTCATTGGAATACATTTACTGAAACCATTAGTTATTAGCTTTAAGTGGTTTTTTGAAAAATATGTAGTCTAAGTGACATTATTTTAAATAGTTTTCTTTGAATCTTTTGTGGACATATGTTCTGTGTCTTCAGACGATTCCATCAAAGAAATGAGTAATTAGCAATTTAAAAAAAATGGCGTTTTGGTATAGAGATACGGTAAAATATACGAATAAGAAACGCCCTGCTCTAAATATATACAAAATGCTAGCAAATATATTTTTCACTTCCTTTTCTAAAAGGAAAAATGTCAGAGAATATTAGATATATCCGTGAACTTTTCATAGAGAATTAAGCATATATATATATATATATCGGGGGCTAGGATTTGGGCAATTAGCCGGGAGACTTATTCTCTCATGTCTGTCTATTTCAAAGTAATAGGAATTCTCACAGAAGAACTTATTTTTCTTGACTGGTTTGACTGAGTGTCCTGGAACAAACCATCATAAATTGTATTTCTTACTCACTAACCTTAAAAGTTTCTTTTTTATTTCCATACTTTAAAATATTAGTTGAGATAAATTTTCAAATCCATGAAAATCAGATCTTAATCCTTCGATTAAGATAACCCAGATGAATAGATTTTTGATTGAAATGGAAAAAAAATCTTTAAGATCACACGTGTATCACATACAGTTTTTCAAAGAATATATTTCTCTTTCAATTTAACAACTAAACTTCCAGAGTAAATATTTTTTTTCTGTTTCTTATGTTATATATGAGGAATTCAATGAAATAGTATCAAACCTAAAAGATTCGAGCTTCATTTAAGATATGTGCGTGCGTAAGAGTGTTTTTTTTTAATTTTTTTGCGTGTGTGTGTGTGTGTGTGTGTGGCTGGAATACGCGTATGCGTGAATGTGTGTCTGTCGAGGTATATGTGCCTGCGTGCGTAGGTGGCTCTATGATGTGTTCCGCTGACACAGACTTAAAACAATTAAGATACAGACGCTTAACCTGGGTCATATGTATTTGTTTTGAATAATACAACAACTAAAAAGAAAATATCGTTTTTATTTTTTAAATAGTCCGTTGTAAATCTTCCACTGCGCAAATCCGTTCTGACTCAGGAATTTGAAAGGTTGCATTAAGAAAAAAAAAATTTGGATGCGAAGATTACTCTTATAGTCTACATTTTTAAATTATTGTAAATCATGTTGGTAATATAAACCCGGGTAACATTGATGACCTATTGCCGCCATTGATAAATACATAATTCCTATATGTATTTGTCTGTATGATCAATTTTTTTTTTTTTTATGTATATACCGCAATAAGAGACAGAATATTTCTATATAATTAAAAGATTATTACATATTAGAATGATTTTTAGCATAAAGGGTTTTCGGACTACTCTCTTCATCTTTATTCTTATTTCCACAACGCTCAGGTCGATATGCCCTCTGGCCTTCATCAGGTGTTTGTTGAACTCGGGAACCTACACGGAACTTTGAATTACGTCCTTTATTGAATCCTCGGGGGTCGCCTATTCTGTTTCCGTTAACGATAACCGGGTATAAGTGTTAAGTATTCCTGTTTTGTTACTCGCCTGCAGTCAGGATTGAACTTGCAACATCCAGATGATTGTCTCCTTTGAAGCTTAGGGAACCAACGCCTATAACCGTTAGGCTATGTGTCCGAAAACCCTTAATGATAAAAATCATCAAGCTTCTTCTCAGAAATTTCGACACCGAATATAAGAATAAGTCTAAGTTCCTATGATAGTCAGTAGTTACGTGAGATACTTTTTCTAAAGATGGATATTTCCAAAAATTGTTGCGTTTACTTTTAATCGGAGAACTTCAAATAAAGATGTCATCTTGTTGGTTAATTTATATTACTGCAAACAATTTTATTTTCATGTCTCAGAGGTGCTGTTTGCATTTGTTGTTTTAGAGGGTTGTCCATTTATTTGCATACATTTTAAAATCAATATTTGTTATCAAACTTCGATAGAATCTTGTTTGAAAAGAGTGCAACATTATGTATGCTGAATGTTAGTGTTAGAAACATTTTCAAAAAAATTAGCAACATAGCGAGGAAAGATTTAAGTCTTAAAAAATAGGGAAAGAAAAACTGCACGGAAGTAAATTCGAATACAATTTAAGATATTTCATATATACAGGTTATTAATAATGAACAGAAAAAAAAACTCTTTTATAAATGCAAATATATTTACATATACATATGAATACACATATATACTTACAAATGCACTTGTGTATATATATATATATATATATATATATATATATATATATATATATATATATATACATATATATATGCCTCGGGTTACGTCGTTTTAAGTCAAGACGTTCTCGATTATACCTCATTAGTCAAACAAAATATTTGGAAAAATGACAAAAGAATTAACTCATTTTACTCGACTTTACGTCTGTCCACCATAAATGTTTAAGTCGTAATATCACTAGAAAAGCATTAAAACTCATAAAATCTTGTTACTGTACAATAAATAAGAATAAGGAGTTTTTCTCCTTATCATGTAATCCTTGAAGAAAAGAAGAAGGAACCATTTTAAAGAACTCTTTAAAAAGCGTATCAAATAAAAACAACCGCTAGAATCTGCTGTTGCTGTTGATGATTTACAGTCATCTAAGCCCGCGATATAAATAAACAAATTGAATGCAAAATATTGGGAAATATATATAAATTAGTTTATTTTCTCATCATCATCATCCCCATTTCGTGCCACCAGAACGGATATCCCTGACCCTCTCTCGCCACTCATCCCTATTATTCATCGCTTCTGGCAGGTCCTCTGGGTTATATCCCGTATCCTCACAGACATACAGTATGTAGGTTGGAGCCGGTCTCCCTGCCCGTACTTGGCCATGTGAGGGAGTCCATAGGAGAACCTCACTTATGAGATCATCCACGCTTCTCCAGCAGTGTTCTGCATGTCTGGTTCGTCTAACTTTGATAGTTTTCATGATGGGAGGTGGGTGGCCGCACAGCTGTTGCTTTGCGGGGTGTTACCTCCAGGACTTGTTCAAAATCTCTCGCAGAAATCTTGTGTAGTTGCCGTCAAGCTTTTTCTCCATCCGTTTAGTCAGCGTCCATGTAGTGCATCCATATAACAGTATCGACACGACCGCTGCTGGGAAGAAACTATGTTTTCTTTTATCTGTCAGGTCTGACTTCCATATGACCGATAACCTATCGATAGCTGTCCATGCTTTTGCTCGTCGCGCGTCGTTGTCTTTTTCGGTTGATGAGACACTGCTTCAGAGGTAGATGAACTTGTCCACTAGTTTCAGAGAGCAACCACCTAGTGTGGAGATGTCACCTGATTGATTAAAGCACATGTATTCCGTTTTGTGTGCATCAACATGGAGACCAATACCTCCGGTGGCTTTTTCCAGACAATGCAGTAGTGTTTCGGCGTGAGCGGTTGCATTTGCCAGAATCGCAATATTATCGGCGTAGTCGGCGTCGATTATCGTTTTTGCGGGGTACCTTCTGCTTCTTTTCTTTGTCAGCTCGAAACTGTTTTCTTTCATTTTATCAATCAATGTTCTCTGCACTTAGTCTAGATAGATGATAAAGAGGTATGGGGCAAGTGTGTCTCCTTGCAGTACTAAAGCTACGATGTCGAAGTAGTCTGTGTCTCCATCCGGAGAACGCACTATTACTTTGTTTTTTCTATAGGAATCATTATCACTGCGATGGTCTCTTTCGTATGCCGTATACTAGTAGAATTTGATCCATCTTCCCTCTGTGAATGGAATCAAAGGCCTTGGTAAAGTTGACAAATAGTATTGTCGCCAGTAGAATGTTTGCCCGTACGCCTTCAAGGATTCTACGGATAGTCAATATTTGTGAGGTCGTTGATCTACTTCTTCGGAAGCTATTTTGGTTTTTCTTAAGAATATTGTCAATTTTGTCTTCTATGCGGCTTTGTAGTAGGGCATTGTAAATTGTGGCTGCTATGGATGTAAGCGTTATACCTCGGTAGTTCTTGGCTAATCCGAGGTCGCCCTTTTTAGGGAAAAGGAGGATGCATCCCTGCATCCATCTGTCAATCGAATTTTTATTATAAACTGCATTACAGTGTCGAAGCAGTATGTTGTCGAATTGTCTGGTGTTCCTTACTACTGGGGAATTTTCATCTAGCCCAGTGGCTTTTCTATTTTTAATTTTCCTAAGTACTAAGTCGAGTTCTTCTCGAGTAAACGGTCCTAGCTTAATGTCTAATTGCTTACTAATAATTCTCGTGATTGGTTTATGTGTAACTTTCAGTGGATTTTCTAGTAGATTCTCAAAATGCTGTTTCCGCAGTTTTATTCTTTCTTGTTGTTTTTTAGCTTTCAATTTAGCTTTGGTTGTGTTCTTCCTTCTGCTCAATTCGTTTATCGTTTTCCAGGCTATCCTAGGTTGCCTATCTTACACTGAGTCTCTAATCTTATCTATCTGATTTTGTATGTATTCTGTCTGTTCTTTTAGGTATATGCTTGCTAATTCATTTTGTGCCTTTTTTAGTTTCAGGGCATTTGTATTCGTTGGGGGCAGTTTTCACGTTTGCACGTTTTTCTCTAACCGCTAATGTTTCCCAAGGGACTCTAGATTTAGTTCTGTTGGCATGTATTTCGCTGCTGCTTCTAGGTGGGCGTTGACGAAATTCTAATATTCACCATTCGGGGTAAGTATTTCTGTCTTTTCCTGTAGTGCATCGATTTTTTTTCCTAACGCTAGAACATATTTATCTCTAATATTCTTGTTGTTAAGAAGAGCCCAGTCATAGTTTATGGTGGTCGTTGTTCGTGTGACGTTCTTTCGTAGGCTCAGTCGTATTTTTGCCGTGACAATTTGGTTATTGGAGGAGAAACCCTCGAAAGAGGAGTATGCCGCGCAATTCCTCGCTCTATTTTTCTATTTCTTGTTTATAAAGACGTAGTCAATCTGCTCTTTAATATTGTTGGCGTATGTGTAGATCCATAACTTCCCCTCTCTCTTTTGAAAGTTTGTATTGAGGCATGTTAATCTTTTTTCTATCATGAAATCTGTTAGATGTTGTCCATTCCTGTTTGATGTCTTAAATGAAAGAACCATCAACTATTAGCCCGAATATGAAACCCAAAAGAAAAGATGAACTGGTTGAACGTGGAATTCTATTTTTAGTAAAACGTTAGAACTATAACGCGTGTTAGTGCTAATTTTAGAAGAGAGGAGTAGACGAAAGGAGGGGGAAAAGTGAAAAAGAAAAAAAAGCAAGTTAGAAACAACTATCCCCACCGCCCGTCAAACTGTAGAGGGACCACATGCATAGGAATGCTCATAAACTTATAAAAATGATACTAGAGTGACCATTTGTTAAAAGAATATAGGAAAGAAGACTACGTCCATTTCGAAAAAGTTAGTTACATTGTTTTCAGAAGACATGGGAAAACAAACAAACAAAAGTAAGGAACTAAAAAAAGAAGAAAAAAAGAGGAAGAAAGGGAAAAGAAAAAAAAACCTTTGATTAATACATTAGTCTTATACTTTAATTAAGTTAAAACTTAACGGAAAAGAAGAAAGGATTTTTTATTAATTTGTTTTTTTTTTTAACGAATGCCATGGGAAGTAGCATGGTAGACAAGGAATGCGAATAAACCCTCTGACGGCCTAACACAATGCCTAACCTATTCCTGCGCGTATGAATCTCGGGGCTCAACGGTCAGGATCGTCAGTTCGATCGGGGAACTACTGCTGCTCATCTATAAGGGTGGTTTCGATGGATGGGAATAAAAACAGCCGTCGAAAGATAACCATGACCCACATTCAAACCACATGTATAAACCATATCGCTCTTTGCGCGGGTAAAAAAAGGGGCACTTTCTGCTGTGGTTGGAGCCCTGACCTCAGTGTTCGAAAAATCAGCTATAGAGCTCAAACAACAAAAACTTCTAAAATGCAAACAAACAATACAAATAACGACATTCAACGTTAGAACCTTAAATAGAATAGGTCAACTACCGGAGCTGACTGCATCGGCTGGAGAACATAACGTAGACATAATATGCATACAAGAACACAGATACACTCATCGCGAGGATATTGAATATCACGATACTTGCAATGGATAGACACTAGCCACTGTATCAGCATGGAAAAACTCTATCAATGTCACTGTAGGAGGTGAAGGAATACTTATAGGACCATGAGCTTTAAAATTACTTAATAGCATAGAGAGAATACAACCTAGTATGATGGTGGCTACTTTTAATGGCAACCCTTGAGCAACAATCATCTCCTGCTACAGCCCTACCAATGTTAGTAAAGAAACTGAACTCATCGCCTACGATGAGCTATCCTCTCTAGTGCGTAGCATTACGAAACACAACGTTCTCGTCATTGGCGGAAGTTTATTTTCTACCATCGCAAAATAACTTTAAAAAATGTATTTGTTATTTAACCCTGCAAAATCATTTTATTTTCTAATGTCTTAGAGCAAACCCCATTCAAAAATAAAGATTCCCTGATATACTGTTACAGTATATCAGGGAATCTTTATGGCGAAATTATAAACATCTACAAGTATGTACCTACTTATAATCTTAAATTTAGATTAGTTTTTTGCTGTACATTTCTAAAAATTAAAATTTCTTTATTTGTAAGTCTGAAAAAGTTGCTAATTAACTATATAAAAAAATGCATTTACAAATAAAATACAGGACTGAGAATGGTTATTCCTGGTTTAGCCGATTGATAACTAAATTTAAAAACAAGTTAATTCGACCTAAGTCGTTTTTTGACATTAGTTTCCTCTCCATAAACGAATTACAGACGTAAAATTATATATATATATATATATATATATATATATATATAAGAACTGAAAAGTTAATTTATTGAAAAACTCATATGATGACGTCATATCTGTTGATTATGAATTTTCAAATAAACGATCCTAGCAATGCCACATCAATCGATCCTCTTGAATATATATATATATAGCTAAAATTCAGAATTAAAAGAAATCTCTTTTAAAAATGGAGAAGTATTTCAAATTTTTGAAAGTAAAAGAAAAGGAAGAAACATAGTCATTGAAAGAAAGAAAAAGGAAGAAACAAAAGAAAAAAAATACGATCTAAATATCAATAAGAAAGAAATCATGAAAATTAAATGCTAAAAGAAGAAAGTAGGGATAATGTGTAATAAAATTTATATTAAAATCATGGAAACCTAATTGATGATGAAATAAATAAAATGGAGATATGTAAGTCGTGAAAGATATATAAATATATATGCGAAAATGTATTAAAATGTATTGGGACTTATGTGCTATTAATCGAAACAGAAAGTAGTGGATCGCGTGGCGTAGTGGCTTATTTGCTGGACTACAACATTGAATTAAACGAGTTCGAATTCTGAGCATGCAATTCTGTTCACTTTTGAACTTATATTCTTAGAAAAGTTGTTAATCCTCTTATCTGCCCATCAATAGTTTAGATAATAACACTATTGTTCTTTTACAAGGATAACTTTGATATTAAATAACCAAACGACATCCATAAGACATTTAACAAATAAACCATACAAAAGCAAATGAAGACAGAAATGAAGATTTTTTAACGGAAAAATCTTCGAAATGGTTTACCCTCTTTATTCTAGCGAGTTTTTGATTCTTTGTCAATCCTCTTGCCAATAAGAGGGAAGCTGTACCATTTATATTCCAATGTCTTTCACATCCTTAAATCTAATCTTTCAGGTCAATTTTCATTTTTGTAAGTAACAAAAAGTCCCACGCTGCTAGGTTTTGTAAGTATAGAGGAAGTAGCCTTGATCGAAATGTATCGAGACTTTTGATGAAAGGAATCTCGAGATTGATGATCAAAAACTATCGACAATTAGCCTTGGCTTGTCTAGATGTATAAATACCTGTGTAGACGTCGAAACATCATATCTTTATTATATTCATCTACACGTCTTTAGTTGCAGTTTGAATGTTTAAATTAAAAAAATAATTATGCAATCTTGATACTTTTTTTTTATCTCAACTCATCAAAGAAAGAAATAAAATAAAGCGAAAGGATAGAACTGTTTAAGGTAAACGGTTAAGGAAAAAGATGGCGAAAACAACCAAGTTGAGAAAGAAAGAGATGAAGATAAAAATTATGAGCCATAGAAATACGGTCAGGTAAGTGAACATGTGTTCATATATGAACAAATTCATCTGGAAACGACGTTGGCAAATAATTCTTGAAGTTTAAGACGGCCTGTCACTTCACATTGTTCTAAAAGCTAACACCCCAATTGGATTTCTGTCAAAAAAATTACCCCAAGTTCCCCTACATAACGTCCTTTTACCCACGGCCATCTTTTTCTCCTCACCCCCTGACCTTCTAGTTTGCTTTAACGTTTGACTTTCTCTGTTAAGACTTTAATTTCATACCACTTCAACGCATTTATTTTGAACGTCATTTCTCGCATATGTCAATTTTCCTTTTATTTTCTGTGCTTTCTTTTATTTTAATGGTTCACTTATACAACCATTAGCCCAGCCTAGCAGGCATGTACCCTAATACTCGCTCTCATTAACCGTGACAATTGTGAATACACTTGCTCAAGATACTGTACATTTATCTCCATATACCTTATATGGCATCATGGTCATGATCTTGAAAACAAAACCGTCTCTGTCAGTGAGGCATTGAATAAGCACAGTGTAGATAATTAAGACTCTTCAAAAGGGATAGCCTGGGTATAACATTTAACTACGTCCGATGTTGAGACTACAGTTTTTGAGCAACGGGGAATAAAGATTACTCAGACATTGTCATTACTCCCAGGTTCACTCCGACCAGGAGTGTTAGTACATATTACGGCCCTATTTAAGGGTCTAAGAGACCTATTTAAAGATTATTCGAATTTGTTTGAGCTTTATGCAAAAGAGAATCTAAAGAAACAACCACATAAAAATGTAAATATGAACGTACAATGAACGCGATTCTTTAACCTCCGTGTATAAAATAAAACTCGAAGTGTTGACATGCTGTAAAAATCTATCTGTAAACTGGAAGCAAAACTGATCAACAGAGTTTGGATTCCTCTTGACATTTTATATATTTCTTTGTTAGAGGCATGAGTCTAATAATTATATTTTATATCACCGTCTATCATTGTGATTAAGATGCTATGTCTAATATTAAATGGAAAACATTGCTATATTTTTCTGACTACGTCATAGTGCGAACTAATTTCTTTTGGGACAGTGATAAAATAGAAACCACTTGGTTGACTGATTAGTTTGTTTTTGTCATGTCAAACAGGGTTGAGTTATGTAAGACCAATGTCACTCATTTTTTTTCTTTGAAAGCTGTTATATGGTTTCGATTAACTATTCCTCTCCAATAATGACACTAAAATCCAAAAATATATTTCTTCAAGTAAATATCCCTAATACAAATTAGTTTCACAGTCATATACTTTAATCATTCTTATACAATATAAGTATTTCTAAACGATTATATTGTTGCAAGGATGCTAATACAATACTAACCATTTGCAAGCAATTATATGTTTAGGTGTTTTATGAAGTACTTATAATATAACTTTTAATGTTGATACAATACTAATAATTTAGTAGGGAGTTTGGATTGACACGAGAGATGTGATTACTATAAGGTTCATTATTAGCCGAAATGGTTGTAATTGCCAGGTCAAATGAATCTGTTTGAAAAGTGTTAGAAGTAAAATGTAGGAATACATGACACCGTATAACTGACTCTTCCCCCGAATAATATCAGAAATAGTTATTCGACACTGTATTATTAGTTATGAAGTATTTGTATGTGATGAGAAAACTTGAAATCATGACTGTCTGTTAATCATTTGTATTAGATAAAGGTAATGCATTCACCGTCCCTCCCCAACAGCAACTCTGCTACACAGTTATTTGACCGACGGGGGGGAAAATCACTAAAACTTTCTTTGTAGGTGCGAGAGGCATCCAGAAGCGAGTCTAAAGGATTATCGAAAAGAGTAAATCACCTAGTTACATTGAGCGTGACTAGACACGGCCTAAATTATGAAGATTAAAAAAGATCATTCCTACCCCATTTAGTTGGGTGGGGATTAGGATTTGTCAAAAAAAACAACCTTTTCTTGATCAAATTGAAATTACGACTTCGCATCTTCCCGTTTATGAAACTGATCCAAAAGTTATAAAGTCAGGAAGAAATTCAGTGGTATTTTTTTTTGAGAACATGGATCTACATTTGCATTTCCTTCATTGTACAACATCCTCTAGTTCTCAACTCTTCATCTAGTCTTTATTCTGATTCCATCATCTTGTCTTTATTCTCATCACTTCATCTGGTCTTTATTCTCATCAATTTATTTTGTCTTTATTCTCATCACTCCATCTGGTCTTTATTCTCTTCATTTCATCTAGTCTTTATTCTCAACAATTCATCTGGTCTTTATTCTCATCACTTCATCTGGTCTTCATTCTCATCACTTCACCTGGTCTTTATTCTCATCGTTTAATCCGTCTTTGTTCTCAACACTTCATCTGGTCTTTATTCTTTCAACTTTATCTGGTCTTTATTCTCATCACTTCATCTGGTCTTTATTCTGATCAATTCATCTGGTCTTCTCAACACTTCAGCTTGTCTTTGTTCCCAACACTTTATCTTGTCTTTATTCTCACCACTTCATCTGGCCTTTATTCTCAACACTTTATCTTGTCTTTATTCTTAACACCTAATCTGGTCTTTATTCTCACCACTTCATCTGGTCTTTATTCTCATCATTTCATCTTGTCTTTATTCTCACCACTTCATCTGGTCTTTATTCTCGTCGTTTCATCTGGTCTTTATTCTCATCACTTCACCTGGTCTTTATTCTGATCAATTCATCTGGTCTTCTCAAAACTTCATCTTGTCTTTGTTCCCAACACTTTATCTTGTCTTTATTCTCACCACTTCATCTGGCCTTTATTCTCAACACTTCATCTTGTCTTTATTCTTAACACCTCATCTGGTCTTTATTCTCACCACTTCATCTGGTCTTTATTCTCACCACATCATCTTGTCTTTATTCTCATCGTTTCATCTGGTCTTTATTCTAATCATTTCATCTTGTCTTTATTCTCACCACTTCATCTGGTCTTTATTCTCGTCGTTTCATCTGGTCTTTATTCTCATCACTTCATCTGGTCTTTATTCTGATCAATTCATCTGGTCTTCTCAACACTTCATCTTGTCTTTGTTCCCAACACTTTATCTTGTCTTTATTTTCACCACTTCATCTGGCCTTTATTCTCAACACTTCATCTGGTCTTTATTCTCGTAGTTTCATCTTATCTTTGTTCCATCGACTCGTCAACATCCTTCGAATCACCCGCATTATTACCGGAATATTTACGATCATAATCAAACATTTAGAAATTGATCAAATTTCAGAATTAAGTTATACAACATTTTTGTATGCCGTTGAACGAATGAAAATAAAAGTGAAAATTAAATTGATTCTAGCTTGATTCTTGACTTTATTTTTACATGTTTTTGTGTCAGACAAAATCTAATTCCCAAATCTAAAAATTTTAATGGGGCCTTTTTCAACTTGTTTATGTCCTTTTATATGTTGTACAACACATTGTTTTTAATTAACCATATAGTGATTTCTTCTTGACTGGATTATAATCTCAAGTAAATGAGGTGTATAGAATTTTTGCGATTTTTACCCTTAATGATGAATAAATAAATAAATATATATATATATATATATATATATATATATATGTATAGGTATATATATATATATATATATATATATATATATATATATATATATATATATATAGCTACGGCGTCCGACAATTTTTTTTGTCTGTTCACCCCGATTTGGGTATTTCAAAACCAGTTCTTGATATGAGCAGAATGATGTTGTTTGGTTGTTTTTTGGGGTTGTATGGCATATCAACCTTTGTAGGTTATTTAATGCCTAATCCATTTTTATTAAAACCATATCTATTTCAAGCTATTTAGTTTAGTCAAGCTGATCTAATTCAGCCAGTATGTGTACTGATTTTGTTTACACACAGTTAAATGTCAAAACAATTCTATAATAAACAAGTCATTTTAGTGTAAATACAGTTTCAATGTAAAAAAAAAACGTTTCCATTTCAAATAATTTAGTTTAGCATAAGCACGCAGTTTAAATATAAGAACGGTTTAATTGTCAAAAACACTTCTATTTCAAGCTATTCAGTTTTGTCAAACGATTCAGTTTAGCATAAGTAAGCTATTAGTTCTATTTAACCCATAGATAGGGCCCTATCAGGTGCTACCATGCCGGGCCAGAGTGGACCTGGGAGCAATGACAAATGAAGGGGTACTCCGCATTCCCCAAAGCCCCAGCATTACTGGAACCTCACCATCAGATTCTTTAGGTTCACATCAGGACATTCATTGAGGGGCGGTCTTACCCCTCTGCAGAGATGAAGTCGGTGTATTCTACGGCCCCAACCTACTGCGCAATGAGCAGAATAGGACACAAGGTTAAATTTTTAAACGGAGGCCCGCTCCTAGCGCAAAAATTGCTTGATCTCCATCGGCATTTGCCCTATTTGCGATGTGTTTCAGGCATCAGGCAACGGATCTGACTATTGACCTTTCATACACAGGACAGATGTTTTCTTGAGTGATAGCGTCTAAGTTGAAAATGAATATATGGTTTATTATTCTTTTTCAATCTTACGTTTTTTACGTTATCTGTTCACTTAAAAAAAAGAAAAATTAAGCAATGAATTATTTTGTTGATAGCTTTCACAAGAAATATGGACGCTTCTTCGTTTATGTACATGACTTAGATATAATTTGAATTAATTTTATCTTCTCTTTTTTTCTTACTCTTACTGACTTTCATACACCCATTCACATTTTTACATTTACATACATAATTCACTTTAATAAACCTCGCCCACTCGTTAGCATGGACAAAAAAATGCACTTTATTAAAGCTTGCTAATGTTTTCCGATGACCTGTCTTCTATCATTCTATCTTCTAATTTAGTTTTTCCGACTCCTAACTCCTTATCCCTCATCACTAAATGCTTGCTTTCTAACAGACTTCACTTTGAATTTAACATAAAAAGCTATTACAACTGATTTATGTTGACATATACATTCACTTTCAAAAAATAACCATTCCCAGCCGAAAATTCTCCTGCCTTTCGTATGAGAAAGATTAATTCAACGGATGATGGAAAACTTATTTGCAAGTTATAACTGGATGCAACTAAAAGTAATCAAGTGATTCCGAGCAGTATTCTTGTTGGCAATCAATCTTCGAAATGGTAAGGGAAGAATATAGTTACGTTAAATTATAGTCCAGGCACCCCTACCTATACACAGGTAAATGTAAAACGTGAGTTTGTAAGGCGAACATAGACCCTATATATCGAAAGTTCACCAAAAATATCAATTGATTACTATACTAAGAAATGTGACAATTTTTGTGCAAAAACAATTGTCACAAGAATTTGTAAATTTATCAGAGTAATTTTGTACGCATTCAACAAGGGCGCTTTTGTACTAGTTTTGCAGTTTTGAGATACTTCGTAGACAACAATATTCGAATTGATACTGTCACGTGGTCTACCACTGAGAGGAGAGAAATAAGAAATTTCCCCTACCCCTCCATATTTGAATTAACAGACCGCCAAAGACTGACCGTTAAAAGAGGAATAAGGAATGTAGGTCATTTCCTCTCGGTCGAAGTAACAAATCCAGGTCAGAATGAAAGCCAAAAGATGTTTGCACTCTGTGACCGGATGGATAAAGAAGGGGAACATTGAGGATAGATATACAAGTCCGAGTGAATCACCTGACAGGGTGAAGGAGGAAGAAAGAGGCTAAATGATTGGCCTGAACCCTAAAGCGGAAGTTGCACCCTTTTCGTCAGCGAAAATAGGAAAAAGGAAATCAGTTTTTCAGGAGAGAGGTCACCGTGAGAGGACGGGGATCTGATGCCAAACTCCTGGCGAAGAAGCAGAGCCGGGTTTCAGGACAGCTGTTGGCGTGATAAGATGTATTGAAACTGTTGCCGAAATTCCAGGGAAAAGCGGAAAGAATCTTGGACAAGTAGATAATAAATGCCTTCAAGCCAAGCTGTATAAAATCCCGCTAGCCCGTAAAAGAGAAAATACTCTCAGAAGGAACCCGACGAAAAGCTAAGTAAACCTTAAAGCTGTTTTCTCCCTCCACCCTTCGTAAGTATTGCAATTATATTCTCTCGCAATTTAAAGAAGGAAGAAAGAACAGAATAAGGAAGAAAGACATTTGTATTTTGATATTATCCGCTGATAATATAGCCGACACATTAAATATGTGTGTCCGCATGAGTTAAAAACCGTGTTATATTTTATATCTCTCCTCATGTCGAAATTTATTCATTGTGTTGTCTGCCTATCAAGTTGACTTTTGCATGGTCCTTTTCCGCTTCATTCGCCTCAATTTATTCTCGCTAAATGTCCTATTCGCCTTTAAAAATATTACACGGGAAATTGGGATTGTCGACTACGATAAATAATATTATCATATCTAAACCTAGAGGCCCATATCTTCCATTATCCTTGGGGTAGGAAGACGAAGTGGTCTGGTGGGTGTGTGTACGTGAAAAATGGAGACCCCTTGCCAGAAGCGGTCAGTCTAGCCCAAATTAACCCCCACATTATCTGCCAATTCCCATATGTCCGAGAAAGGACGCTTAACTAGGATCAAGTGCCAGACTGCCCCGACTTCACACGTGCGAAAAATAAACTTCCGTCATGGGTTAAATATTTTAAGCCACGTCACAATACAAACAGTTTGAAGGATAAAATCCCAAAATGATTTTAGCAATCTTTTCCCATCTAGGTACATAGATAATGGTATTTTACTGATGGCGAATGCCTATACATATATATATATATGGGAATCCTGGAGATTTGGTTGATATTATTTTATTACTTTGGTGGATTGTGGGTATTTGCTTTTATCGTATCTGATTCCATTTGTTTTCTTCTAACTCAATTTTACTCATTGGCGTCTTCTGCGCCTGTAGAAGACTACAAAAGAACTATTGAAGGAAAGAAATAAAGAAACGGAAGGAGATACCTTTTAACTTTCACCTTTATTTCTGGGTTTAATACGGTGATTTTGTAGCGATGAAATTTCTTTCTGGACTAAGAGAGAACAGTTACATCTTCCAAAAAAGGAGCTGAAATGTGCTTGCCGTTTTCTGATTGATAAGTCTAAAGGCGGCCCATTTAGTCATGGGTAATCGGTCCAGTTGGTGTTTTTAATATAGTCTGCTGCTCTAGGAAACACAGTCTTACGCCAAGTACGAAACTTGAACGGACAAGTGTGCTGCCTAGCAGTCAAGGGAAAGTTGAAGTGAGTCAGTATTTTTCTTTGGCGCAGGGAAGAACCTTTATATGAACATAGGCCGTTCTACTTCCTGTAAGGAGGTTCTGAAAAACATTACTTTTGGATTTATTTTATTTTTCCTCATCTCCCCCAACACACACACACACACACACACACACACACACACACACATATATATATATATATATATATATAAGTTTGTATAGAATAATCCTATATCTACTCAACGATTATTTGGTTTATTTCTTTTGAGTGAAAATCTACAATCTTTTCTTTCTAGAATCCATTTAATTTCTACATCATTTAAACTAAATGAATACGTCATTGTTTACATAGATTTATTAATGCTGATATAAGTTCGCAGATGTGAATATCAGCAGCTGCGACATATACGTTTAAGTCATAAATAAATGTTCTTTCTCAAATGATAATACACTTACATAAAAAACAAAAACAAAAAAAACTTTTACATACACAAATTTATTCCTTAGATTAGGCTAATAAAAACTGCTTTATTTTCACGTTGGAACCTTCACTTTTTCTCTTTAAAGAACATGTGGTCTGACTAATATTATCTATGCTTATAAAGAAAAGACTTTGTAACTTCTGCTTTTTTTGAACAAGTACTCACTCAATATAAAGAAAAAAAATCTGATTTTGTAGGTCGCTGCTTTTCAATCATTAACATATTTGTCCGCTACATTCTCTCTCTCTCCCTCCCCCCCTCTCTCTCTCTCTGTATCTATCTTTCTCACTCTCTCTCTCACTCTCTCTTTCTCTCTCACACACACACACACACACGTATATGTAACTTCTCCACGCCTTCAGCATAGGACACAAGGTTAGTTTTAAAGGTTAACAATTGTGAATCAAGAGTTTTCTTTCTCCCAAACCGGTTGTCACACCAAGGTTAAAATACCTTCTACAGAATGTTTGTGTCTCTGTGTGTGTGTCTCGGTGTGTGTGTTTATGGAGGCATTCATGGGATATTTTTTACCATCGAAGGAAATGGACACGGCGATCCTAGTTCAAATCCTCGCAGAGATTGTTTGCATTTCACATGGTGCTAATAAACTTGAAAAAGCTATGAATGCAACTATACTCCATTAACAGGTATTGGTAAATAGTAGAGCAGACTAGGTAATTCAATCTTGACATGGCAACCAGTCTAAGAGAAAGAAGACTCAGAAATCAAACACACTCAAAAAATTGACCTTTTGTCGTATCCTGCTTACATGGATAGATTGGATATATATGTATTTTTTGACAATAGAACTGTAAGTAAGAAATTGTCTGGATTTAGTTGGCATGACATGCAATGTTTCAAGAACTATGATCGGAAAACTTTAGAACATATTAATTAAAAACGTGAAGATTGTTGCGAAAAGAGAATGAGTTTAAAATTTGTTGAATCATTAATTCATAGGCAATATATTTTTTAATCTGAAATGTTTATTCATTATATATGTAGCAATCATTGCGGATACCAGCTTAATTTCTCAATCATTTTTAAGGAACATTACTTATGTTTCACAGTTGAATTCTTACCAATTTGAAGTGGAGTAGCCATGTAAAAAATTGGCATACATTTTGTCGAGAAACATCAATTGGCATGATTATGAAATGAAAATTGTACATGAACTTTCGCACTCTTTTCCTGTAGACTGCTTGGACTACGCTATATCATGGCTATTAGCTGAAGTTTCATTTCGGGAATTCTTCACAAAACTACTACCAAAAACACAATTTAATTTCTATTGCTAATTTTTCCTGGATCAGAAGTATATCCATAGACTGCACGTACAGTATTGTTTCACACTCAGAAAATAAATAAAGTCTGAAGTAAACTCGAAAATCTCTAGAAGTTACTGATATAATCTAAGGAGTAAATTATTCATGACTAAAAAAAAAAGTGGTAAATATTTGTTTGGGTTGAATCAGACCTCGAAAGTAACTATCTGAAAAAATAAGATGAAGAAAAGGAAGGAGTACCATAGTGCCTAAACTACTGGATGGTGACATGGTAGTGTGTTCAAACTTCAGTGGCCCATATACGTTCTCTCCTGGACAAAGCTCTTGTGAAAAATATGAACTTTTTTTTTATCACCAATCCATTGGTTAAATTTTATCATTAAGGTTTAGATTATATATACATATTTATATATATGGGGTGTGTGGGGGATGACTCTTTCAGTTATAAATGTACATGTCCTCTGGGTTTTTTCTTTCCAGAATATCTAAATATGCAACCATAAGTTATTGAGTACAGTTACAGTTACTAAGGTGGGAATCTTTATGTTAAGAATGTCAATTCTGTCATGTAAAAGAACTTATTATTGTAATAAATGAGCAGGGAGAATAGCATACTACTTTGGTCAATGGTCCAGATTCAAGTGTAATATCGGTTTACCATCATCAGGAGATATACCATACTTTAAAAATGAAATATATATATATATATATATATATATATATATATATATTTGTGTGTGTGTGTGTGTGTGTATAAGATAAAAATAAATTTCAAAATAAAACATTGAACACGTTCATATATCTTAAATTGAATTTCTCATTACTCTTTATGGAGACACGCTCCTGGGAACGCACACACACACACACACACACACACACTCACACAAATACATACACATTCAAATATATATAGAGAGTCACCCAAAAATAAATATAACCCTAAAATTTGTAATAAATATTAATATTTCTCCTGAATCACACACATAATTTTTTTACGATGAGAACTTACGTACTCATAACGGGTATTATTAGTTAGTATTTACCACGAAACAAAATAAAATAATTAGAATTTTGTAACAAAAAATGAAAAATATTTCATACAGTACATGAAGAGTACTACATTTTTACTAGAAGATATGTTCTTTATGGTTACATTGTAATAATCTGTAGGGTTCGGTGATAAGTAATTCATATAAATATATATATATTGTCAATCCCAAGAGCATCAACGCAAATTGAAAGCAAGAGACACGTTTGGGACTTCCGGTGTCGGTAAACGTTACGCTTTAAATTTAAAACCAATAGATAATTTTCACCGCTAGACTGCGAAATGATTTTTAAAACCTAATTGTAAACATCTTTGAACGGTAATAGAAATTTAAAACTAAGTCGAAATATTAAGTAGCTTTAAACCGCTGAACAGCATTTAAGCTTGCATTGAGTATAATAAATGAAAAACAAAAAAGAATTTTGTCATTACATAATAGGATTGTAAGGATAAAGATTTGAATTTACTTTAAAATGATGTTTTAAAAATATGATTTTTGAAATTTATTGAGAAAAATGATTGTGGCAGCAAAAGCTAAAGTTGTCAAAACATAAATTTTAACTTACATGTATTTTTGAGAGATTGATAAGTTCTTTTCCCAAAGATGGGTTAGAAATTTAACTTTCATTTCTGTGAGATGGTTATTTTTTACCGAGGGTCGAGTTATTTTAGCCTACTTTTGATTGAGTTATTTTACGGATATTTCTGGGAGATGGTTAAAATAGTTTTGACAAATAGCTATGTTATTTTCGAAAGAATATTGAATTCTTTTCAAGAGGCTGGTAAGGTATTTGCGAGAAATAGGTAAATTATCTTAAACTTTACTTTTGAGACATGGTCAAGTTATTTCTGAGAAATGTTAGATTTTTTTTTCGGTAGATGTTTAAGTTATAGTCAAGAAATGGATAAATTATTTCAGACGACACATAAAGATGGTTCATTAATTCATTTTAACATCAATTTCTTAGAGATGAGTAAGTAGAGTTTGTGGGAAGATTATGTTGTTGTGGATATATATATATATATATATATATATATATATATATATATATATATATATATATATATATATATATATAGTGATTATTATCATATAGCTACCAGTATTAATGTCTTTATTAAGAATTTTCCACTTTCAAAATAGAGTGCTTTTTGAGGGAACACATTAAATGAGCAGTGAATTTTTTGTTAAGACTTGAACAATGGAAATGAATCCGATAATATATCAAAATTCCATCGGTGATTTAAAAATCCATCGGGGATTCAATATCACTCGATATCATCTTTCCTAGTCCTGGTGATGGTTTATTAGAACCAAAACACTATGACATTGACCTTCATTTTCATTAAAAAATCTGTTCTAGATTACCTAGCTTTTCAATTTGTCTTTAATTAACAAATAGTAAAACCCATCTTAATATTTTGCTTACTATCCTTATGCAGTAAACCCTTAATCTACCGAGATTTGGAATATAAAAAAGAAGGCATGAAAGAACGGCTTAAACTAATCGTAATCTTACCATCATTTACATATAAAAGCGATTCGCGAAAATAGATGTTATTTATATGCAAGGAAGATTAACAACAAATTTAACAGCTGTCTTTAGTCTGACGTAAGGCTGTAAATAAATGAAGAAGGACAAGATTAACAGTAAAGTCCCTAATTAAGTTGAGGGCATATAAGGAAAATATGTTTAGAAAAAATCCAAGATTCTAACATTCTCCCTCATTCTCTTCCACTTTCCCGCAGCATCTGCATTCCTTCTCTTTCTATCAGTCTATCTATCAATATTCCGTTTTCCAAAGATTAAAAACCACTAGCATACCCAACACTCTCACATATGCATTTATATAAAAAAATACACACACATATATGTAATTGTCATTTAATAAATCATTTTTTGTAAAAAAGTGATTAATCTTTGTTAAAAAAATTCCCATATATATGTAAACTGTACATTCTTTGTAAATGGTTTACATCAAAATTCTTTTAATCTCACCAAAATATTTTCAAGCTATTCAAAATGGCAATAAATCAGAGCGCTCCAGACTGAAACAAAGGTTTTCATTAATTTTTTAGAGGCAGAGGTTGAAACCATGAGACATTAACAGAAACTGATGTGTACGGATAAACGTCTTGAGAGAAAAAATGTTTCCAAATAGCCTACGCCTGTGTTTACTACTACAAGTGTGAATCAAAAAAACAATAAATGGAGTGGAAACACACTGACTATCCGTCAGAGAAAAAAGTTCCGGATGCAGCGATCAGTAAAGAAAGTTATGTTGATGGTTTTCAGAGAAATGAAAAGAACCACCACTAATAATTTCCTTGAAAGTGGTAGCATTGTAAACTCTGCTTCCTGCTAGCAAAATATTTGGCAAAATACATCATTCATATATAAATTGTTTTTTTTTTTAAATATTTTTAGCATATCAACTATTATTAGTTATTTCATGGTAAATCCTCTCTATACATATATATTATATGTATAATTTACAACACACATTTTGTTATTAACATCTTTAAACGACTCTGGATTATCTACTTGCCCACAATTCAATCGTTTCAAGTATAGCTGTTTCACTCAATAATCCTATTCAATAATAACCATTTGTTAGCACACACGGAAGTGGTTACAAGTATTTCAGTTTACCACTAAATATTCTTTTCAACTGTATTTATTTATTTGCACACAGTCAAATGTTTTCAATTATTATTACGTAATACGAATAATTCAATTTGCGTACAAAGTTGAAGAGGTTCAAGTATTGAAACCTTAATATTTCTATTCAAATCTACGCATTCGTTTGCTCACAGTTATATCATTAAAGGTCTTGCTATTAATCAGTGACAATTCAAATGAATATCAGTCATTTGTTTACACAGAGTTACATAAAAACATTTCTATTTCAAGCAATTCAATTTAGCATAAGTTATATATTTACACTCGGTTTTAATGTCAAACAGTTTTATTTGATCAATATATATGACCATATTAGGTACAATCCTTCCGGGCCATAGTGGGCCTTGAAACGATTGTAATTAATGGACACTGCACAGTCCCCAAAGCTCCAACATTACTGGGGCCTCATCATCAGATTGTTTCGAGTCATATCTAGGACAATCGTTGGGTTGCGGCGAGTTCTTAATCCTCTACAGAGATGCAGTTGGTGTATTTTGCAGTCTCATCCGATTGAGCATGTTCATTCACACACACCTATATATATATATATATATATATATTAACAATTTATTTAGTCCGATAGTATATGTTACAGACTTGGACAACGCCGATGACATAGCGCTTCTTGCAAATTCACCCGCCCAAGCCGAATCGCTGCTTCATAGTCTGGAATGGGCAGCAGGTGGCATAGGCCTCCATGTCAACATAGACAGGAAAGAATACATGCGCTTTGATCAAAGAAGCGACATCTCCACACTAAAGGGTGATTCTCTGAAACTAGTGGACAAGCTCATCTACATCGGAAGCAGCGTTTCATCAACCGAGAATAACATCAACATTCGACTACCAAAGACATGGACAGCTAACGATCAGTTATAAGGATGTCAAACCTGATCAACAGAATTAAATGCAGCTTTTTCCAAGCTGCAGTTGTGTCAGTACTGCTATATGGATGTAACACATGGACGTTAACTAAACGTATGGAGAACAAGTTTAACAGCAATTACACGAGAAGGCTGCGAGCTGTATTGAACAAGTTCTAGAGGCAGCATATAGCAAAACACTTGCTGTACAGGCACCTACCACCCTTCACGAAAACTCTCCACGTTAGACGAGCCAGACATGCGGGGTGTTGCTGGGGAAGTAAGAACGAACTTATAAATGAATCACTCCTGTAAACCCCTTCACATGGACGAGCAAAAGTTGAACCTATGTACAACAGATCTGTGCCGATACAGGATGTAGACTAGAGACACTTCTCAGAAGCACTAGACGATAGAGACGAGTGACGTGGGAGAGCGTCAGGGAAATCTGTGCTAGCAGCCCGAAATGATGATAAATATATATGCGTGTGGTGGGATAAAATGTTAACAGGCCTCTGAGGAAGGATACCTTTTTTAATTAGAAAACATTATCATTGTTTTATATCATAGATGTACTTACACAGAAGTGTTACTATATATATATATATATATATATATATATGTGTGTGTGTGTGTGTGTGTGTGTGTGTGTTGTGTGTGTGTGTGTCTAAATGTTTATCCTTCTATGTGATTATATTTATGATATTTTAATTCCGTTGGTACACTCAAAAATATCAGTTTTCTTTTCTAATAAAGGTATCTTCATTGACGTATTAAGAATTATTACACATTCTATCTATCTATCTAGAGAGAGAGAGAAAAAGAAAGAAAGAGGGAGAGAGAGAAAGAAAGAGAGGTTTGTGTGGGTGGGTGCCATCGTGTGTGTATGTGTTTACGTGTGTCTCTGTATGAGTGCTAAAATGGAAGAGAAAAGGGGAGAAAGAAACTGGGAGAAACTAAGAGGCAGAGAGATAGAGAGTGAGAGAAATATAGTTCTGTAATACATATATATATATATATATATATATATTTAGGCAGCATTTCTTCGTTAATGCAAATTTCATTAAACATAATAGACATTTTATGCCTACATATTTTCTTTTGGATCCGTTCGAATTCCCGTATTACTTTTATTGTATTCGGGGGGAATTGATTTAGGTATTGTCCATAGTTGTATGTATCCCTAGTACTTTCTGTCCGACTTTGGGCCATCATCAGGGGAGAATCTGTTACAAAAGTGATGTAACTTTTGTTTTAGCAAATTACTATTGTGTAAGGACGTCTTTGCTGTTGGAGATTATGGCACTTGCTTTTAAATGTAATTCTGTAAATAGTGCCAGTAGCTAAAGACATTTAAGTACGTTAGCACTGGTTTGAAAATTAATTCTATTAAGTGCTGGTTGCAGGTTTCTAATATATAGTGCTTCGAGAATCTGAAGTTTTTGTTTATTATTTTGATGTTCGAGTATTGTTGTGTTGTCGGTGAGAATTTTTCGTAGTTGTGTTGTTGGGCATGAATGTTTTTTTTAAATGCTGAGCTATTGAACTTGTGTCAGAAAGGTGCATTGTAAGTCTCCTCGACAGGGTAGTTGAGGTTAAACCAACATATATATTATTATTATCAGAGATACAATCTCGTAGGGGACATTAAAATTTATATATAACGTTGGTTTTTTGCAGCACCCCAATTGAGGGAGAGGAGTTATTTCTAATGACCAAATTCGAGGTTTTAAACTTATTATAATATATAATAAGTTTTATTAATGAAATTTGCATATATATATATATATATATATATATGTGTGTGTGTGTGTGTGTGTGTGTGTGTGTGTGTGTGTGTGTGTGTGTGTGTGCACGCATCTGTGTTTAACAAAATTGTTGATGTGTTCTTGGCACAACCAAGTAAAGTGACCTACAGTCAAGGAACATGTCATGAAATGTATTTTTCTAATTCAACTCCATTAACATATGGTTTCATAAATATCTTTTAATTTTCA
The DNA here is from genome assembly GCA_963585895.1 of Sepioteuthis lessoniana. Lineage (NCBI taxonomy): Eukaryota > Metazoa > Mollusca > Cephalopoda > Myopsida > Loliginidae > Sepioteuthis > Sepioteuthis lessoniana. The sequence goes on from OY757911.1 coordinate 78,653,012, forward strand.
TGTCAAAGGAATTTAGAAAAATGCTCATTCTCTTCTTAGATGGACCGAAAGACTTTTAGAATTCCCTGTTTATAACTTTTTAAATTGATAAATATCTTCGAATTCATTACTATGTAAGTAATTAACTAGCACTGACCTCATATCGTACGTAGTCAGATGCACCAGTTAGTAAAGACATAATCATAATGTAGTCACTGAAAAAGGAAACCAATAACCACAGCTTGCGAGGATTGCACTGATATGATTTATATCCGGCAGGTGCTTCATAAAACTCAACTTGAATCTATTAAATTGAGAGAAGGATGTATTAACTCAATACAGAAAAAATGTTTTTAATCCCAAGACATTTTTTTGCGTAAAAGCTACAAGAAAGTGTCCTTTACTGAGCATGTACTTTGAAATAAATCCTGCACGAAAAAGATATATATTATTTCGGCTCGGTTAGTCAGCTTTGAGGAGCAAGCTGAAGTTTTTTTTTCTATAGTTTTAGAGTCTCAATTTCACGAAGTGTGCTTCATTCATTTGCGTTTGAAACCTTATAAAGTTGATTAAGTTACTGGCTTCAACGTAAGCAATAAGGTAAATGAATGTTTTCTCAAAAACCTTTCCGGTCGTGCAGAGCATAACACTATCGTCGAAGGAAATAGACTCGACGAACCGACTTCATATCCAGGACTATATTCTCTGCTTTTCCCTTTGCCCTAATTTTTAAGGGAAATGTCGGCATATATCTCTGCTCCACCCGCTTCCAGCTATCTGTAAATAGTAAAGCAGAGTGGAATTTATCTGATTTGATAAAGAAACATCAAGAAGAAGGAAATAATTCAATTCAATTTTTCTGTATAAATCATGTTAAGGGATCAATTCCTACTGCTGTTACCGTGTAACCAAGTAAAACTGGTCGCACAGCGAGGTGATTGGTAATCCTCTAATTTCCCAGAGAGATGGCATAAAGGAAGATTATCGTGTATGAAGATTGATTACTCGATATGGAGCCTGACATTCTAATAGGTTAGAGGAGAGGAGATTAACACAACCAAATAACCTCCATTGCTTTGAGAGATGGAATGCTGGCGGATTTCAGTTGCATATCACCCCGATAGCATAATAGTTTACGGGTTCTGTGCCGGGTAATTTCCCTTCATGCCATGTTGTCATTTACATGGGTCACGGAGTCACAAAACGCAGCAACTACTCAAAGCTTCTGCCTCGTTAAAGGATTGTTACAAGGTCAATCTTGAAGCGTAGTAAAGCTAGTCTGAATTCAAAGTTTTCCTTTAAGATGGGTTGTCTAACGAAGCCTTAAGAACACAATTTACCCAAATATTCACGCAAAGTAGGATGGACTTTTGCTTTTCTCATGAGCAATCTCGAACAGGGTTTGAACTCCCGTTACGGATTTGATTTCATATGACGATAACCATTGGGTTAAGCGAACCTCCTCAGTAAGTATTTGTTTGTAGAAATATTACAAATTTAATATTTTAACATTTAGAGCTTGGCTCATATTTTTGACCAATTGTTTTTGTTCTTAATTTTTGTCAATACTGTTTTTCTGAAATTAAGTTGGGTGAGAAGTTTAAAGTATGTATTTCCCCAAACACATCAATCTGGATAATATGTGACACAAGGTCAATTTTTATGTATTGTTGATTTGTATTTTGACAGGATGCCAAACTAAAGTCAAAGAACCGAGTGTTCCCTACTATTAACCCATACCAGGGTAGATGGATACATGATTTTACCAAAGATGTTAGCTCGAAATCAAACGCAAACCACCTCATCTTGGATTTGAACTCAAATTGTCAATTCCCTTTCCTAAGATGATAACCGTTACATTATGTGTGCAACCCTGAAATGTTTAAGTTGGATTATCAGACTAAATTCCACTTGACTTGGAGAACCATACCATATCTATATCAGATCACCGATGTTATGGCTCGATGACTCTTCATAATTCCGGATTGGTGACTGCTTACTAGAACCACTTGCAAAACACATATACTACTCTTAACACTACTTAAGAACTGAGGTTTTAATTCATACATTACCACCCAATAAATGCATTAATATTTCAGGCAATTTTTGTTTGCATAAAAAAGTGGTTTGAGTAAGAGATCTCCAACCTGAGAATGAAACAATAACGTTATATGGTTGGCTCATTTTAAAACAAAATGCTTAACCTGGAAGGAATTCATAAAATAAACACTTTCTTAGTTATCTAAATTTCTGAGACGAAGCTTGATGATTTTCATCAGTAAGAGTTTTCGGACTGTTGTCTTCGGCTTTATTGTTTGTCTTTTTTTTTTTACAATGTTTCGACCGCTGTATCCTCCGGCCTTCCTCAGGGGTCCCTTGTTTATCTGGGCATAGAAATGATTCAACCTGGGAAATCATTTTGAACTTTAAAAGCGGTTGAAACGTTGTGAAAAAACAAACAAACAATAAAAAACGAAGACAATAGTCCGAAAACCCATACTGATAAAATCTTTCTTTGTAATTAGTTTATTCAAGAAATATATTATTTCAGCATATCCTGTTAACCAAACATTTTCTTCTTCCCCAATGATACCTGAATCGGAAAGATAACTTCTATAATAGTTCATCTTACTGTGCTTTTAACCATAACTATATAAACTATGAGATAGAGCTAAACTATATATTGTATTAAACAAGTCAAGAACAGATTCGTGATATTTACTCTTTCTCATGACAAAGCTATTTTAAATATTTCATAAAAATTGTTGAATGTACTTGTCATTAACAACAGTATGAATATTGTTTTCATCTTGGCTCTTCTGTTGCACTGAAGGTTTGCACCTGCATTTTGATATTCTATCAAATGATTAAATACGTGTACCCACATATACACACACATATACAAAATACAAACGCTCATATTGATTCACGAATACACGAATAATTATTTTATGAGTAAACATATGAAGATCATCTATGTACGCGTTTCCGCGCCCGTGTGTTTGTGTCTGTGAATTTTATGTATACTAGCAAAAGTTGAAGGTAAACGAACAATGAAGAAATAGGAACATCTTTACGCTGTAAATACTTTTAAAATACATCCCTAATTAAAAGTATATCTTAGAATTATATATATTTACACTATAAAGGCAAGAACACATATATATGATATGAACCAACACACACAGATCTCAGCTTAAAGTATCTCACGTGTCTAGCCACACCGATGAGTTGTGATACAGCGAAATAGTCTATCTCTGGATGACAATATATATATATATATATAAAATCTACTCACTAGGCCAACAATATATATATATATATATAATTGGCCAAGTGAGTAGAGTGTTTGCCAATGGTCAGAAGAAACCTGGATTCAATCCCAGGTTGCGTCATACCGAATACTTTAAAAATCGTACTTGATACCTCCTTGCTTAATACTCAGAAATATAAGGTACGTATCAAGGGTAAAAGCGGAGCAATCCAGGGAAAGGAGTAGTTCCCTCCACTACACCCCAGTGTTGTACATATTGAAAAAGGATCCTTCTAGTTACCCTTGACTACGGTCGCCAACTTTACTTTATATATATATATACACGATGTTCCTTCAATAAACGTTGGGATCATTTTGAGAAAAAAACAAAGTAATATTTTTTATCAGAATTTTATTCCATAAGTGTAAACTCAGCATTATTCGAAATTGTTTTATTGCAGCAATTATTTTAATTACGCAAAAATTATCTTAACAACACACAAATATTCAGGCAGTTCAAATTGGCAGAAAATCAAGCAGGATTCTTTAGAGTTGAATAGAGGTCTTGTTATATAACATATGACATGGATTTTCGGTTCGTTCCTAGTGACCCCAGATACTTTGACAAGCTGTCACGCTGTGATTAGTAAACAGGGCAGCACGATCAGGGTGCTCGGGTACAACAGGTGTGTAACCGGAAGGAGACAACGTGATGAGAACCAGGCGGTCAGATTTGGACAGATCGTAGAGAATCAGAGTCGAGCATGGGACACGCAGCCAATCAGAGGTGTCTCGGCTTGCAAGGGTGTGCAAGCGTTGGCACCCCTGACTTCCGGAAGAAGATATGGGAAGAAGAAGTCCTCTCTCTGAGTATATGTCTCTCCATCTATCTCTCAACTGACAACTAACTGTGGGCCCTTTTCGAGAATAAAATGAGAGATATATTTTTATAAAGAAGTGTTTCGTTCGTTCATTGAATTTCGTATTATCATTATGACTATACAACAGTATATCAAATTTTTGGAGGAGAAGAAGAGCAAATAATTTACCGGAAAATGTATAGTGTTTACGGAGAAGCATGCTGTAGTCAAAAAACATTTACAAATGAGCTAAATTGTTTAAAGAAAGTCACAATAGAATTAAATTTGAAGACATATCAAGCAAAACATTGATGACGAGTACACCGGAAAATATGGATTCAGTTAATGCGTCAATTTTGGCTGATAAAATATATACAATTAAGGACATTTCTGAACAACTGAGAATTTCTATAGGTACAACATATAACAATGCAAAATGTCCTCTCTTTAGGTTTCTTCAGGATAATGCAAAGCCTTACACTGCAGCAAGAACGGTGGCAACCATCAGTCAGTTTGATTGGGAAGAGCAGCCTCATGCTTCATGCAGTCTAGATCAGACTTCTGCTTAGTTCTCTTAATATGACCACTTCAAAGAATTTCTGCTTCGAACAATATTTTCTAGCGAAAATAAAATGAAGAGCAACTGAGTAAAATACTGAAACTTCAGTGCAACGATTTCAATGCTGAAGGAATACGGTGAAAAAATGCGTTTTATAGACAATTTTCCTGAGTAAAATATGAGTCGTTCTATTGCAAAATTCACCTTAAATTTTGAATAAACCTCTAAATATATATATGCTCCCACCTCCTGTGGCCGGAGAACTCGAGTGAAGAATTGCCGGCTGCCACATACGCGTAATTGCAAAGCTCTTTTCATGAACCAAGCACTCCGTTAGCCGATAAGCCTATATGAATTTATACCAAAAGACTTCATTCGCTTATGCTGAAATGGCGATAGACCAGGCGTAAGATGTCCGACTAACGTAAAATCAGTCCGGTTTCTATTCTGGCTTGAAGAACCTTTTGTGTCTAGGCACACTAAAGATTTGGGATACGATGAACCATTCTGTCTGTCGATGACACACTATATATATATATATACCTAACCACTCCACAAGATTAGAATGTGACACAAGGTCAACTTTACCGGTTTGAATCCTGAGGTTTTCTTCTCCTAAACTGGTTTGTATACCAAAGTTAAAGACCCGAGTCTCCCCAATATTCACTTATAACTGGTTGGAAAATAATTGGCTTCATACCATTCCCAGCAGTATTGATATGTAAAATACAAACAGCATCGTTCAGAATTTGAGTCGACGTATCAATTTCTTTTGACGATAACCATTACGCCAGGAGTGCCAGTTACTGTTAAGAATAAGCGATCATATAAAAAATGTTTGAAAAATCAAGAGTGCTCAAATGCTGGCAGATCCCAATAAATCTCGAAAGAATTAGGATATCCTGTTCTTAATTTTGTGTCACGATAAATTTAACCCTTTAAAATATAAGACTCAATCATCAGTTGAAACCTTATTTTAAAATTCCCATCTGACGATAACTTTTCTTGGATATGATTCTAAACTCTATCTGGTTCTGAGACTCCAGTTCTGCTTTTTATTTGTTATTATTTCGTGATGCACTTCAGCCAGTCGTGGACCTGTCAGTCTGGGTTCCAGCTTTGAGCCAAAGAAATGTTTTAAAAATCATTGCTTGATTGGGATACAAATAAACCTATAACTGTATGCAAAGAAATATATAGTATCACCAAACAGAAAATGGTCTAGATAAACTGAGTTCAAATTCTGGACAAAGATATGGGCGTTTTGTTTCGCGGTAATACCCGTCTCTTCTCACTCACATCCCCGGCTGTAGATCAATACGTAGTTGGGCACACTGGCTTATTGGGCCTTGAAATGGCAAATGGTCTGGGCAAAATAAGATTTTGATCTCAAACCAGCAGTACTAAAAATTTGACCTTGTGCCGCATCCCGCCTATAATGAGGTGGGTGAGTAAATACATTCTTGAAACCAAATCATTGTTTCATTCTTATCTGTTAGGAAAAATTGATACCATAAAACTGTGTATAAATTATTTGTATCAAGAATGATTACTTGAAGCTATATTCGTTATTACAAAACAATATTTTATTCTTTATGAGTTTTTCAGACCAATATTAACGGGTGGTTTTTCACTGAAATCTGAGTGACAGGTTTCATTATGAGCCCTAGCTTATTTTAAAAGTGCTGTGTGTTTTAAAGTCACGATATTTCCTCCGATCTTTTGTTTCCTACTCTATTTTCTAGCTTTTGGGGGACCGTTCAAAGGGCAAAAACTACATTTGGTTCCAATGTCACCTTCATGTTTCATACTTTCTTCTGTTCTCTGGAAAGATACAGTATATGTATATTTTTTCGCTATATTTTTCATTTTGTAGTAAAATCCTCTAGATAATTGGTTCTTTGTTTCTATCTTGACTAAATGTATTGCGAGCGTTTCACAAGATAGTGCAAGTTATATGCCTTAGGACACATTGTAACAATCTTAGTAAATTTCTCACAGAATAATTGAAGTTCTGATTAAACCCTTTCGGGCGTTTACCTTAGAGGGATGCCGAAGCTAGTCTTACGGTCCAGTACCAGTTAGTTTGATATACACCAATGTATTCTTCCACTCGGCTTAGCATATTGTAGTAAATGACGACCAAGATAATTGAGAAGTGCAGGTTAAATCTCTTCGGTCATGTGTGCCCTTGGGTGATAATTGCAAAATTAGTCAAACGGCCCATTGCCAGCTCGTTTTGATTTACACTGAATACTGTACCATAATGCCCTTGAGTTAGATCAAACAGAGATTTATAACTATGCACAAAAGATTATTGGCTAAGTAACTGGCAAACACTTACAGGTATTTGTCTTATTACTTGTTAAATTCCTGGTTCCATCTTCACTTAATATTTCTTTTTAATAGCTGTGTACTAGATAATATTAATTTCTTCGAATTTCGTTTCCACCTTTCATCATAATCAAGGCGTACTAACTGTGCGTATTCCTTTGATTCTTGTGGAGACATGGAAGGCTAGTGATATGTTTTCAATAATATGGAAGTCTGATCCATCCGATAAAATAAAATAAAATTTCTTCCAAGTTGTAGCTGTATATATATTACTATATTGACGCGCAATATGGATCTTAACAAAACACACAGGGGAAATCTATTTGGCAACTACATAAGCATGCTGCATGCTGTCTTCAAAAAGTCCTGGAACTTTACGGTCACTTACCTCTCATCTCACAAACCATTCAATAAGACAAAGAAGACATACCGGGAACTGCCTGAGATGCAAGGATTAACTGATTAGGTATTTTCTCTTAAGGCCTCGTGCACATGGACGTACCAGTGTTGGTTGGACTTACTTGCATCAACTCTTTGCAGATATATGATAAAGTCAGTATGTCATGAGCGATGGGACCCAACTTGGGATTGATAGAAAGAAAGTAAGAGATAGAAGTGTGGAAGAGAGTCAGGGAACACCATGTTTCCAGTGTGACTTAGTGATAATTATATATCTGGTGATATTCTTTAACTTTCCTCTGAGAGAAAAAATACACTTACGAACTCATCACCTATCCGAGGAATTCATTTTACTCTTATGATAAAATATTCGAGAGATGGAAACTCACCATAAAAAGGTTTGTATTTGGACTGTTGAAATTTACCGTTAACACATTTGTATGTCAATTTTTAATCACTTTGCTCAAAAATATACATTTGTTATGCTTGAAATATGCAAACGAATTTTATTACTCCACTACAAAAACATTTTAGCACATTTCGGCAAATTGCCGACTCGTCAACCAATCGACGAATGTTTAGATTTTTCTTTCTCCTACACGGGTATCTGTGTCAAATTAAAAATGTCCATTCTCTTCTACTCTTTAACCATAGATTGGTGAGAAAAATGATGGATGCATGCCATTCCCGAGTTAAAGATGATTTTCTGTTGAAACATGATGTGGAAGTTTTAGTTTTGAGTTTATTATCTTTTAGTGATACATTTATTGTGTCCCGCAAAGGGGGCATGTGTTTTTATTTATTAAGAATTTACGAATCTGGACTTGAAAATATTACATTTTTGGTCATCAAAATAAATAACTTAGATTATAGAGGGTTTATTATATCAATGTCACATGGAAAATTAAAGAAATTGGCATTTCGGGTCATTTACATGAATTCAGGATCTAATAAAAAAGGAAGTTACTCAAATCATTTTGCAAACATGATAATTTGGCTGGTTGTTTGGGTTTTATGGCAAGTCAAATTTTGTAGGTTATATAATGCCAAATCAGTTTTTCTACAAATAATCCGTTCTATTTCAAATTATTCAGATTAGCATGAGTACTCCGTTTAATTGTCAAAAACATTTCTGTTTCAGCTATTCAGTTTAGTCAAACAGGCTAAACTGAATTGTTTGAATTAGAACTAAGTACAGTTTCAATGTCAAAAACAGTTTAATTTCAAAGAATTTACTTTTCCAAAAGTATGCAGTTTAGTTCTATTTGACCCAAACATACGACCCTATCAGGCGCATCCACTCCGAGCCAAAGTGAACATAGGAGTGATGGCAATGAAGGGGTGCTTCGCATTCCCCAAAGCTTCACCATCAGATTGTTTAGCGTCTTACCCAGGACACTCGTTGGGGGAGTCTTACCTCTCCGCAGAGATGCAGTCGGTGTATTCTACAGCCCTAGTAGACTGGGCAAGCAAACATGGTAAGTGAAAGTACATTTATAGATGAGAAATAATTTAACTCTATCAGAATCAATCATTGTGCTAACACAACCGAGGATAGAATTACGCATATTTATAATCAATTAAAATTGTGTTTTAGCAATAATCAAATTTAGAAAAAGCATGATCGCTTTACAAAATAGCATATATTTTGATTACAAACAATCCCTTATCTAAAAAAAAGAATTAGTCAAAGGTTTTCCAATATTTTTTTCTAACATGAGACAAATTCGGTAGTTCCAGATGTTTTTCCAAGGTCATGAAGGAGAAAATTTACACTGTACTGTACGATTCCAAATTCATCTGATATATTTCGAGTACTAATCACCGGATGTGCTTTTGTGGCTTGGAGAACGACTTTGAAATTTATGTTTTTAGGCCTACCTGAACTTACTTGATCGACACGATTCTTGCAACCCGAGTAAAATTTCTTGATCTATCCGGTAACTTTATAGTGATCGACAGCACCTACACCTTTTGAACATTAATCTTTTTTTGTTTGCTTCCACAAAGTTGTGATCCATTTTGAACTTGTTAACATACTCCCAAATAAGACGACATTGCATGTTCATTTGTGTAACTTTCAAATCACAGGCGGATTAGAAGAATGCACAGTAAGTCATCATGCCAGCTACTGTGATACTAACAGCCACAACAGGTACATTTCATGACTCGAACTGCTTCGGTCATATTCCTTTGTCACCGTGATTTAGAATCTTTCTGAGATCAAATTTTCAAGAACCTATGATGTTACACTCCCATATCTTTGTTTCCTATTGTTGGTAGAAGCGTACTTAGCTCAACTGTTACCCGTATAGGAAATGGAATCTATGGGAAGGACAATGAACTATCCGTTATCACTCAAGTTATGAGTAAATTGTAAGGCAGACTGTTTTTTAAAAAGTTGTTTTGGTAAGCAATCAAGCAGAAGGAAAACTCTGTACTTGCCTTAGAATGATCTTGTGTCTCAACCTGCACCTGGTGAAGGGATTGGATAAAACATATGTTGATAAACCAAATTGATCATTTTCTCAAAAGCAACTGTTAATTCAAAAAAGTATTTTTGAGAGGTTGGGTCACTCATTGTTCTGTTATGGTACCATATGACGTTCTTGGTAAAGTGATGCGCTTTGCAAATTATCCTCCCTTGTCCTGAAAGATCAAATAAAGGAAAGGACCAGGTATGGTATTCCGACACCCTAATAACGTTTGAAAAACATCGAAACTTTCTTTGGGAACAAAAGAAATCAAATGATCAGGGTTCTGCCTATAAAAGCGAGGCATTATTACTACGACTGCATATGATTTATTAAATAACTGTGATTTTTACTTTTCATGTTTTCACATGAAATATCTTCCAGAATATTCCTTCTTTTTACAATTTTGCTTGGTCAGAGGGGCTTAGTATACGCCGATTGCATCTTCTACATAGGTGAAAGTCTGATTTTGGCGCAAAACTGTATCCAGTGTGGTTCTTGATCACTGTTTGAAGTTACCTATTATAATTCTCAGGTCGACTCTAACGCGGCGTAGCAGAAAATGTTTGGGTCCCATCTATGAGTTGGATCTATTTGAAAATTATTTGTTTTGAAGAAGAATGCTTGAAAGGTTATGACTGTGTACAAAAAATATTATTATTTACTCATTAGAGTTTTTCACATCAGCGTTAGCTGATGGTCTTTCCTGGAGTTTGAGTGACAGCAAGTCTCCTCAAATCTCCAGGACTCTTCTCAGTATTCTAGCCGTTTTCAATAATGCTGTTGTTTGGATGGTCTCCACTCGGCCGCCAACTTCCTAATCCTTCAAGCCTTTTAACAATCTTTTAGTTACCGTGCCAAAACCAACAATCACAATTGGTATAATTGTCACCTTCACGTTCCATAGTTTTTTCAACTCTCTAGCGAGGTTGAGGAATTTATGCCTCCTTTCACATTCTTTCAGTTTTATTCTGTGGTCAGCCGAGACAGCAAAGTCGACAATTTAGCAGATTTTATTTTCTTTATTTTTTGTTGATTATCATAAGGTCTGGTTTTCTGGCCGAGATTAGGTGATCCGTTTGAATGTCAAAGTCCCATAGAAGTTTGTGAGTGTCATTTTCTAGGACAGCTGCTGGGTTGTGTATATACCATTTGATGGCATGGTCGAATTTAAATTTCCTACACATTTCCCAGTGGATTACCTTGCCCACCTATTCGTGTCTAGCTTTGTATTCCTTCCGTGCCAATTTGCTGCATTCGCTTATTATGTGATTGATGGTTTCATCTCTGTCACTGCTTAGCCTACATTTGCTAATTGGTTGCGTCTTCTCCATCTTCGCTTTGATATGATTGGTTCTTAGGGCGCTGTTTTGTGCTGCCATTAGGAGAGATTCCGTTTCTTCTCTTAAAGTTTCTTTTCTTAGCCATGTCCAGGGTTTGTCGTGTGAGATGTTGTTTATTAGTCGTTTAAAAAGCCCATAGAGTTGTTTTCCTTCACATATTAATTAGAATTAGTTACTTCATACCATATAAATATGTATAAATCAATACTATTAGATATGTATGCTTGATACCATATAATTGTATACAAACAAATGGTTATCATTGAGAAATAGAATGTGTCAATTGCAATAGAACATCGAAAATATAGCTATCCTTATGATTATGCATTTACAAATGAACCAGATTACGACATTAAAACAATCTATAAGGAGTTGATATGTCGTTAAATATACCAAATTTAAATTATCAATATTAGATATGAGGATATGGAAAATATAAATATATAATTAAATTAAACAGAGTCTGATTCCATGAAAATAAATGTATCACTAGTTATTTCAAAATCTATAGATGCTTGAAATAACTGAAAACATATTGTAGCATATAAATTATTGATATTAGATCGGAATAACTGAAATTATATAACTATGTGAAAACTTATCAGTAGAGAGAGATAATAACCGTCCATTTTAAAGATAAAAGCAATAAATATTGAAAATGAAATAACAGATTTACACATGTATCAAACTTCGGCATTAGATAACCAATAAGGTGTTGATATGCCGTTAAACATATAAATCAATCGCTTAAAATATGGTAGACGGAATTTTGTGTTTTTGAGATATATTTTGTTGCTTTGGAAAGAATATCCAGGATCTCTCCATCTAGATTTGTATTGAATGCTTGCAACCACTTAAGAGAGTCTTGAGGTTTGCTTTTTTCTTCCTTTATATTTAATGGATCCGGATTTGGAATTTGTTCAGGATATTGAAGCTAAAACCAATTAACAGTGGAAAATCGAGACTGTTGAGCAGCAGGGATTAGTAGAAATGTTAGTGGACATCTTTAAAGAATCAACAAGCGTAAGTGGACAGCACCGCCTGTAACAGAGAATTATACGGTCATTTGACTTTTAAAAATACAAAAAGTTCTTATGGCTTCTGAAACATTCTCAGACAAACTAAGATTCAACTGGACTTAGCAGTAGTCTACTTCTAAATAAATTAGAGAATTAACACACATAGTTTGTCCACCAATTTTTCTTTATTTTGCAGTATTAATAATATAAACTAACATCGGATTAGACTTTTTTGGTTTAACAGCTGAATATCCTTCATCCACGAATTTAAATTTACGGTATAATTTTTTCCAAGCCATACAGAAGAAAATATTAATAAGAAAACACTTATAGAATACATCAACAAAAAATTCAAAAAGAGTTGCCGCTATTCCATCACTTATGAAAACTCTAATTCTTTTTCAGGCAGGGATTTAAAATGATGATTTAAAAGAATATTGTTTATCAAAGAAGTTCCAAATCTCTCAAAAGGTGGTTAACAGATCCTTGATGGATGGAACCTTCTGTTACTCTATTTTTTAAAAATGTTTCCAGCATAAATTTTCAGTTGTACTTACATCTGACTGTTTGCAAGACATCTAAATGATTTTTTAAGCATTTCCCGAAGAAAAATTCCAATCCCCATTTTCTTTAAGACAAGATATGTTATCGTCCAAAATAAGGACTTCATAATCATGAAACCAATTTTTCATAGGCAGAAAAGTCAAAATTATGCAGGATTTCAATGTAAACATACGCATTAATTATTTAAGTAATGATTGTCATCTCGCTAGGAACCTTTAAATAAAATTCAATCCCATATCATCAGTTACTAGGGAACTATTTCTTTTCTTTGAAAAGCTATCTTTATATGTTTTATTTAAATAGCGGGAGACAAAGGTTCCAGCTTCATCAGCATCATCATCATCGCCTAATTTTCCACTCTTTAATCTGGTTTTCTTCTTTTTCTGTGTTGGAGTTGGTTTTTTCGTTTTGGGTTTATTTATCAAAGACTTGTTTCATTCAGTCAATTTTTTTGAGTTGTCTCGTAAAGATTGATTCCTGGTCTGCCCCATTTGTTTTTCGTTTGCTTTGTTGTACATTTTTTTTTTAAAACCTATTGCTTTAAGTTTTCTATCCAAACGCTTTGATGTCTTTCGTGGTTACCAGTATGTTTTCCTTTATTTAACCACAGAATATTACTTATATTTGCTCTAAATTTTATACACAGCTGACGGAGAAAGAAGATAATTTTTGCCACTTAATAGTAGAAAGCCTTCTTCAATGAAATTTACATATATCATACTTTCAATTATTTTAATGGAGTCATGTTTCCTTTCAGTTAGTTATACGCAATTGCTTCTTGAGGTCTGCAAGACCTGTCTTTTAATTGTAGATCAAATTAGATATATAAATTTCGGCAGGAGTTTGTTTTAGGAAGAGAATTTACAAGATCTCCCTCTATTTCAGGTTATTCTATAACATTTTCTTCTGCATGAATTGGATCTGTTTCTTCGGTTTCTTTGGATAATAGCTTATCAATGTTCGTGAGTTAAAGCCAAAGCCTTTCTTGTAGAAGAACAATAATGGTTCTATTTATCTATTAGATAGAGATATAAATGGGTTCATACCTTTCTCAAGAATATTAATTCGAAAAGAAACGTAATGGCACGACTAGAAATCGAACCCAGTTACTGCGATAGGACAGTTAAGAACATTAGCCTCCACTCTACGGATACTCCATCCAAAATAAATTGGAAAAAGTAGACCTTTAATATAAGGGTTTTATTGTGTGTAAGGAAAGCATGGGGAACATTTCTTGAGAAGCTGACCAGTGTGAGACATGTCTCATCATAGGCAGGTGGCCATACTAAAAATATTAAAGTAAGTTTTCCTTGGAAGTATTTCGACCATTTTCATTACAAAAGGCCATACCAGTAGAAATCTACCGAAGAAATATGAGAAAATGATTATTTTCTCTTTTATAAAGAGATATTTACAAAAGAATTTTGGGATAATCTTATCATTGATATCAATGTGATCAATACTCGCTACCGCAATCGTGTATTGGGGAATGATTAAAAGAAAAATGAATATTTGAATTATCAATGTGTTCACTATGAATATGACCAAGGAAAAAAACTGAATTTTTTCTTAATCAATTAATATAAATTTTATCAAAACTATTTTGTGTGAGGAGTCCCCATAATGTACTGAGGGTTAAACTGAACTGCGATTTTGAAAGTAGTGAATTTGAACTTTCGGACTAATACCATTGAGAAAGATATAAACCTATTATCCTTCCTGCTATGCGTTGGGATGGCTTTTGCATCAAATCAATTAGAAAGGTTGATATTCCATTAAATGAAAAAAACAAGCCAAAATATTTTCTTTAAATTACACGTGCATATTTAACAATCTGGCAAATAAATACTTTCTTTTGTCACTTTTATATGGAAAGGTAGCGTTATTCATTCGTTTTTTATGCATCCTCAGGTATCTCGACCTTTTAATATCTGGTCACATCAAAATAAAAAAAAGTAAATAAAAGCATCTTCTCATAATTTATTCATTATTTATACAATATCTAACTATAGATGACATTCTGTTAAGTAATTCATTCGATTGTTCCCAAAATTTCCTCAAATTCTTTTTCTAAACATTCTTTTCTAAAATAATCCAGTTCCATATTAATCTAGTGTTTTTGGTCTGATAGGACAATTTATTCCAAAAAATAGCTTTCATATATAAGACAGACTTCAAAAACTAAGTAAACAAACCAGTTGGATTTTATTGCGAATAGAATCATTGGCAATAAATTCCAACTGGTGTGTTGACGAAGTTTTCGAGATCTGTCTTGACAGTCAATTTCCATTTCGAGGAAAGATATATAAAAAATGTTTACCATAATTAAAAATTTCATTTACTAGATCAGCTCTCAGTCTTCTTTCTAGTAAAGTAATTTATTTTGATTTTTTAAATTAATCCCTATAAATTGAATCTTTTACTTTTTTAGATTTTTTTTTTTTTGGCTTTTGTGTATACCCTCCATTGCACCATTTATTGCACTCAAATTTCCATGGTTCAACACAGCAGTCCAGGCATGTGCAAAATATTCTAGAAGAAGTCTTATTACGTTTTATAAATCCTTAAAACATTAACTTCCCTCGAAATTAATTGTTTACTCATTGAGCCAATTGTTACAAATCCCTCGGTGCAATGGACAACAAACGATTTTCAACTTTAAATGAATCATGAAAGCCAACCACCCGATCACATACATCACTTTTGATTTCCCAGTTCCCTTATGGATATCTATCGTCAATGTCTTGGGATCCAATATGAATCATTAAACATTTTCGTACCTTATATCTTAATTTCCAAATATTTTCATTTTATGACAATGTATTTAGTTGCAGCTGTGTGCTTTCTTTTGATAATTGCCGAACAAGTACTTTGATATCACCAGCAAATGATTTCATTTCTAATTTTATATCATCATAAAAATTATTGCACATTAATATAAAAAATACAAAATGAAAATGTGCTTAAAAGTTTCTAATTTTTTTCATTTGACTATACAAAAAAATAATTCAAGAAAACAATATTTCTTTTTACAACAGCTCTCCTAATCTTTTTGGATGAAACAGAGAGAGAGAGAGAAAGAAAGAGAGAAGAGGCAATAGAAAGAAAGAAAGAAGGAAAGTGGGAGAAAGAGAAATAGACACAATTTTAATAAACGTGATTTTCATCATGAAATCACGGGGGTTATTCAGAAAGTACCACAGGCTGCATTTTACCCATGACTGGATAAATGAATATTTTATGAGAACAGAATTTTGTATCTTCGGGTGTAGTATTTTAGGTAATTAAGTTTCCTATATCCTAATGTATTACTTTCTTTATACGATTAGATGAACAAGAAATTTTGGGAAGAAGTCTATAAGTTTTTAATTTTTTTTTTCATTATGTTTGTTTGGTAGTTTGCTTTGGTTTGGTTTTATGGCATATCAACAATTGTGGGTCATCTAATTCTAAATATTTTTTATACTTATATTAATTATATGAATTCTAAATATATTTTGTAAACATTTTTAAACAAGTCTTAGCTCATTTATTTTCTTTTTTTTTTTTTTTTTGCACACAGTTAAATGATTTCACTTAATTTCAGATAATTCGGTTCAGCATAAGTACAGTATTTAACACACAGTTAAATGTAAAAACAGTTCAATTTCAAACAATTCAAATTAGCATAAGTGCAGTTTAGATATCAACAGTTCTATTCAAACAATTCAGTTTATCATTGCTATTTTTTTTTATTTGTATACAGCTGAATGTAAAAACAGTTCTATTTCAAGCAATCAAAAAGTTCTGTTTCAAAAAATTCAGTTTGGGTTCAGTTCATTTTTTTGGTTTACACACAGTTAAATTTAAATACGGTTCTGTTTCA
Organism: Sepioteuthis lessoniana; assembly: GCA_963585895.1. Lineage (NCBI taxonomy): Eukaryota > Metazoa > Mollusca > Cephalopoda > Myopsida > Loliginidae > Sepioteuthis > Sepioteuthis lessoniana. The sequence continues at coordinate 78,669,661 of OY757911.1, forward strand.
AACATGTTCCATTTAGCGTAAGTACACAGTTTAAATGTCAAACATTACTATTTGATCTATAAATAGGTCCACGGAGCAATGAAGGAGTGTCCCGCATTCCCCAAAGCTCCAGCATTGCTGAAATACCCCTCTGCATAGAGGCGCTCTGTTTATTATGCACCCCACCCCCGCAACCGACTGGGCTACATTATGCTTATGATAATTTTTTTCTGTGTAAAAAAGAAAACTAACAATAAATATCAGTGCCTTTATTTTATTAATTATCACCAATCTTGTTCCATGGTGTCCAAACATGTTAATGATAATACCTTCCTACGTTTCTGCCAGAAAATCTTATATATTCTCCAATAAATTTCAATCTAGGTTTATTCAAATCAATTTTAGGGAAATTATTTTCATCGTGGTCATCCACGCTTTAACTGGTTTTGCAACGTGAAGCCTATGATTACATTTTGAAGAATGACACCCTTTTCTATATCATTTTGTGTGGAAAGGTTTTTGTGATAACCTGTCATAAACAACAATCCAAATAGTTGAAGTCACTTCGACAACCATCGCTCACATGATAAAGATCGACCTAATTCATTTGGAGCACGGACCTACTTCGTGGATCAACAAGGAAGAAAAATAAAAGGTCACAATTTTTTTCCCGACGAGTCAGAAACCGAGTTAGGTGACCCTCAGCAATCCGATCTGAGCCACCCATGCTATATATTAGAAATATCAATTTAACCAAACGCCAGAAAGGATCACTGCAGCAGAGACGGAACACATCCAGTAAACATATTAAACATTTATGACCGTCGGCATTACAGGTAATAAAGAGCTTTACCGAAATTCGAAGTATTAGTACCCTCATGAAAGACATGCACCAACAGGGATGTCCACATGATTTGGTAGCCAAAGTCCACATGTGACCACAGCTTAATACCATATGTGATAAATCTTTAGAGTGGATTTTGCTCATTAGATCCTTCTCGACCACTCATATTTGTAATATATCCTCTCATATAAATTTCCCAAGTGGTCCATTTCAAATATAACTCTGGTAAGGGATATATCCTCGATAGAACAGAGGAACATCCCGAACAAATCAACTGATCATAAAAGAGAATATGACAAATATATATTTTTATCTTAACCACATATCATCTCCATCGTTGTGTTACTTCTGAATTTTCCCTTTTTTCGAGAATTATTGTAAAATAAGACAATCTGATTCGTTCCTCACTCGTCGGTATCATATTTCCCACAACAATGTCTTCTCTAACGCTTCTTTGTTGTTTGAGCTTTTCTGTCATCTAAAAGCCACCCAAGCTACTGATTTTTGTTGGTAAATATTTTATGCCGAGCATTAACTAGTCCCATTTATATCGCTTTAAAAACAACCGATCTACCCTTGGTCGACTACGAACACCATCAATTGAGCTCATCAGACCAGAAACGTTTCGAATCAGTAACTATTACTTTTGAGTTATTTCGAAACGTTTTCTACTCTTGTATACATATGTTTCTTCATTAATCTGATTTTGTTAGTTTTAATATACTTGAATCCAATTACATTTTGTGTTCTTTGCAAAGTTTCAACTAGAATGCCTCGCTCACATGTCCCTGTCATTACCTTTTCGGTCACGAAGAAAGGGAAAAGAAAAAGAGGTAAGGAATAGGGTAAAAAGAAGAAAGAAACAGAATACATTGAAAAAGAAAGAAAGATACCAAAGCATCGAAAGGAGAATATGAAAATTATAGAATACAGAAAGAAAAAAAGAAAAATAAACCAAGAAAATAATCAAAAAATAAAATAAAATAAAATGTTTAATCAATAAGTTAATAAATAAAGAAAGAAAAATTCAAAGAGAAAAATAATCAATGGCAAGGAATAAAGAAAAAGGAAAACGAAAGAAAGTAAAAAAAAACAAAAAAAAAAAACAAAAAAAAAAACAAAGAAAAATGGAAAAGAAAGGAAAGAAAGAATGATAAGTAACAAAGATAAAACAATCGGAGTAAATAAGAAAATCAAAGGAAATGTAATAAGTAAATAAATCAATAAATCAATAAATTAAATAGATAAAATAATCAAAACAAGAATACAGGAAAAACCAAAAGAAAAAAGAAAAATAAAAGAGGAAAGAAAGAAAAATAAAAGTAAAAAGAAAGAAAATACGCAATAAAAGAAAAAAAAAGATGCAAATGAATCGAAGGAAAGAAAAAAGAAATGATAAGTAACCAAAGAAAAGATTATTCAAATATTTCGCTGATATGAAATGTCTCATAGCTGTCTCTTTCGAACATCTTCCCAACCTTTACCGTCTATCGTCTCTTCTTCTTCAGCTCAGTAATTTTTTTTGCACGTATTCCACCGTTGACTTCGACGTATTTGTGCCTTTGGTGATCTTAGAGATGCTAAGGTCATCATCTTGCTTCTTCTGGACCAAACAAATAATTTCCTTCCAATGCATTATTCCCGAGTAATTTCTTTGTTTGAGTAGAAGATAAGGAATATATTCATATCTAATGTTTCCACTACAGTACACAAGCAGAATATTAACATATGACAACGATTTCCTAAACAAAAATCAGCGAGATTCTTGAATTTTTATCTCATCGCAAATTATTGTTGCAAATGTTTCTACAAAAATATACGAAAAATAAAGGAAAATACAGAAAAAAAAATTGCTCAATACATCAGTGAATAATTATTCTCATCAGCCTAATAAGAGTCAGAGAACCTTTCGGCAACAGATAATATTACATAGTTCTGTTTTCCGTGTCTGAAACATAGAGCAAGGACTCTGTAATGACACAAGGCTAAGAATACTGTATACTCTGCGAAAGGGGTAACCCTATGCCAAAAATTACCCTGTTATAACATTAAATTGTATCTAGTAGCCCGGGAGACCTGGGTTCAATCCCAGGTCGAGTCATACCAAAGACTCAAAAAATGGTACTTGATGCCTCCTTGCTTAACACTCAGCATTATAAGGTACGGATCAAGGGTAAAGTAGAGCAATCTAGGGAAAGAATTAGCGCCCTCCCCTACACATTGGTGTAGTAGCTATCGAAAAGGGAGCTTTCGGGTTACCCTCGACTATGGTCGCCAACTTTCCTTTTTTTAGTACAGTTCTTCATGGCCGTTATTCCTTGAGCCACTCTCATCCAAAGTGGTGATGGCTGTTAGTCTCTTATCAACGAGTCAAATTGATCAATTTAAAAAGTATTCGTACGCGATAGGAAAAAAATTGCTACACAGGAAATAAAGGATAAACGTACAATGAACGCGGTTTTTTAACCACGAGGAATGATATAATCCAATAAGGGTTCAAATGTCGATTAGATAAATTATTCTGTCGAGCCAATCAAGTGCATAATATTCAACTTATTCTTCAGATAGTTAAAAAAAATTGAAAATCTTTCCTCAAGTTTATTTGGACTTATAAACAGCAAAAATTAAAAATCGAATTAGTGTATAAAATGTTATTTCTTGTTTGGTTGAACGAATAAATTTTCTGCATCCGTATGGCTGGACAAGGATGACAGACACTTTGGTCACAAAAGACACTGAGGCTTTTTCCCCATATTACATTTTTCTTTGTTCTGACTGGTTCTTAAATGAAGACGTGAAGTGGCTTTATCTGGTCAGCAGAGACATGTATACACCTTTTGATTTTTAAGATGCTGTCTCCCTCAAAAGTCTTCATCCATACCAAGGAGATTAGGTTTCTTTGTTTCTAATTGCATATCAACCTTCGTGGGTTATCTAATGCCAAAGCCATCCTTTTAGAAGAATAGAATTGAAGCTATTTAACCCATAAAGAGGAGGATAAGGGGGTTCGTACCTTTCCCGAGCGTATTTGTCCGAAAGTGAACGTAATAGCGCGACTGGAGTTCGAACACGCTATCCATTGCTTTAACAATTACTCTATCAGGACACTCCCCTTACCAAGGAGAAACAAGTGCCCTAGAGCCGCACTTTTTTCAAAGATTAATCCCTGAATTCAATATTTTTGGCCCGTTATTCTTCACCTTTCTTTAACACATTTAAAACTTTTGAGATATTCCGAAAAGTTTTTAATGACTTTTACATTTATGTATATATGAAAAAAAAAAAGATAATTCAAATTCATAATGACATGTCATTGTAACTTATTTTTACAATATAAATATATACTTATATTTCTATTTTTGAATTTCTATTTTTCATGAATATCTAATATTCATGAAGAAATATCTAATACTTATAAAGAAAAATAGAGTTAAAATTAAAGTTAATCTTAACATGAAACTCTGAATGCTTAAGAAAATGTGCATTCATGTATCATGATTCAATGGAGTGTGAAAATATTTGAGCAAATATGAACAAAAAACAATAATTTCTTGAGCCATAATCTACCTTAGTTTATTGAGTTATTTTCTTGATAACAACGAAAATCTAGAGTGACATTTAAATGGCCTCATAATTATCGAAAAAGCTATGAAGAATTTACTTTTCATGTTAGCTTAAAATGTATGAGACAGTCGGAATTGGATGGCTGGGGACAGAAGTAAATTCACGGCGTGAATTGCAAATCTTGGCTAGTTTCCCGCCTTGCAAGCTTCATGGAAAATCATCAAGGTCTTTAAATATATAAAAACCAATCGCTAGAGCGTAAGAGGCGCGTGTAAATACTTGGCTTCGATTCAAGATCAATTTGCTTAGCTAAATTTATTCTTTCCAACCGAAACTTTGATTAGATTATCTCGAGCCACTAAAATAGAAGAATACTTGATAGCGATACAGAACATGGAAAGATAAAGTAAGAGATGGAATGTCTACTCGTTGCAGTTTCAAGTACAACAAAAAATATATTGAAAGGAAAACATACTCGACAAGAATGTAAGTGAATTCTGATGGATAACGTTTTGATTTTTTTTTCTGATCATTCTAGCGACTATTTTAAGTCTGCTTAACTATATATATATAATGAACTTTTTGCAAACAAAATGTACAGACCAATACCGTAAGTAAATAGACACCATATTTTTTATATTTTGTTTTTCTTTAATTTTTTACAGAAAACTTATACTAAAGGGACAAGAACAACATGAAACGAAAAGACAGACTGCTTGTCACTGAAAATTCAAATTTATTGTCGATTTCACAATTTCCTCTTGAGTTGTCTATAAATGGGAGACATCGAGTGGTATTTTTAGTTCGCACTAAAGTCTTTGCGAAAGGTATGAAACCGTCTCCTCTTCTCCCAGCTTCAAGTCGATAGTAGGTTAGACTGTGTTCTTTAGTCCTGGTTAGGAAACCCGTCAGGGAGAAGGAAAAACTCAGAACTCAAACCTACTAGATTAACTAAGTGACTTTATGTTACATCTTATTCGAGGTGGATAGACTGGTTAAATACATATAATGAATAAAGATATCTTAAGAGATGATTTGAGTAATAGTTTAGATGCTAGGGAATATTTCACTGATGCAAGTAGTTGATGATGGATGTCACGTCAGAAGATAAAATTTGAAAGCTGATTTTTCAGGAAAGCTATTTTCAATTACAAAGCAACGTATCACAAACTTCTTATCTTCGCTGTGCCATTACATGGGTTTGCAAATAACGGATTGATTAATTTTATCATGTCAACAGAGTTCGGGTTAGAATTCACATTCATAGTAAGTTCAGATTAAAATTTTTGTGTCGTTTTTCCTTAATAGTTCTCTTTTTTTTTCTTTTTTTTTTTTGCACGTTCCTATCGACGGGATTCTTAAACTAATCCGTTTAACACATTGATTAGATCTTAACAGGTACTACTCCCACCCTGTTCAAAATGGAACAGAGAGTAAAGGTAACGATGGAGTACTCCACACATTCCGCAGCTTCAGAACTGAATCTTCATCACTGGATTTAGTTTTATGTTACACCCAGAACTGGAGCCTCACCATCAGATGTAGTTTAGTTTCATATCCAGAACACTCTTTCTTGCGAGTTTTAATCCCTATTAAAGATACAGTCAGCACAATAGTGATAAAAGAAAAAAATGAAAGAATAAAAATCCGATCAAAAAATTAGTTATTTTTTCAATTCTTTAGAGTAAAAAGTTTGCTGAAAAACAAAGTATAAAATCTTTTCTTGTAACCAAATATAAAGTTAGCCAGAGCGTAGAAATTCTTTTTTTTATAGAGGCTGTTGTAATTATTAGCTTAAAATAAATGGACGTAAAAATTCTTTGCTGTATGTCATTACATGAGAAAGAAAATTTTATTATGCCTTTAAGAATATGTTTGTCAACTGCTGCTGATAACGCAAATATAAATTTAAACAACGTTCGTTTAATAAAAAAAAAAGTTAAACAAACTGAAATGAAATGCATTCTTGAAAGAATTGTAGATTTTAACTCCAAGAAAATAAGACAAAAATTATTTTAGTTTGTTGTAATTAATTACTTTCTGTGTGCTGCATAAGTATTGACAATTCCATATTTACTGTTAGTTGAGGAAGCATAGATAAATCACTACTTAATAAAGAAATAAGTATTTCTTCGCTTTTTACACGATTAAAATAGGTTAGAAATTGGCTAAAAATTTGATAATTTATCAATGAATCTACTTGGGTAAGAAAGCGTTTTTTAATATGTTTGGAGGGAAAAGATTTCTAAAATTATTTTGGGTTCTGATCATTTAAATTTTGCAGGGCAATCAAATATTGTCGTCTGCAAAGTACCGTGAAATTTCAAAACTAGCGGGAATGGACCAATTGATTTATGAATGAAAAAATACAGAAACAAAATTACAGTTTCTCGAGCCAATTTTTTTTTTTCTCAAAATTAAAGACACTTTTTAGTAAAGATGAGTTCACATAAACATATTCGAAGCTCTTTCGACAGGCTAGTCTTGCACAGATGTTGGGTAAATTTAATGCATGTAACATATAATTTCAATTTTTCTAACTAATGGGGACATATTCAGATAAAAGAAAAGTTTATGTAGCATTGTCACAGATGAATGGTATGTCAGTGATAGCTAAACGTCTGACGAGGGAATGAAACACAACATACAACTTACCGTAAGTGTTGGAACCTGCTGTTTTATTGCCTTCAATCTGTCTCCGAGGCTGTAGAAATGGACAACTGACACGATGTGTGGGCTAGGTAGTATATTCGTTCTTCTAAGAACCTACGGCGCTTCTTTGAAAAGAGAGAGAGAGAGAGAAGGAGGAAGAGGAGGAGGAAAAATCAGCTTCCTTTATTGAAGTTTCCAGAATAAAGAACCCACAACTCCACCTTTCGTGGGTGGTATCGTTTGGCCAGCCTTGTCCTCCCCTTTTAGTTAAGCCCATTGAATTTGGCCACCTTAGCAAATCCAGCTAAACAGCTGTTTTCACTCCGGAGAGCTGGTTAAGCAGTATTTCTTTTTACATCAAGCTTACCAGACGAGAATATGAAACATGGTAATTCGTCTCTTTCCCTGTCATTTTTTTTTTTAAATAACGTACCGATTCATAACCGGATCTGTTCTCTTACAATGGTACATTCAATAGATAAAATATATTCTTATTGAAAGTAATTTTATCAATAGAGCTTTCTATCTCTCTCTCTCTCTCTCTCTCTCTCTCTCTTTCTCTCTCTCTCTCTCTCTCTTATATATATATATATATATGACAGAGACAAAAGATTGTCACGGACAATTAACTCTAACTTGAGGAGGTGCCCGTGGTGTAATGGTTATCGTCACAGGATATGGACACGGTGATCCGAGTTCAATTCCTAGACAAGACTGATTGCATTTTACATAGCACTAATACCCTTGGGAAAGGTATGAATCCAATTATTCTCCCTCCAGCTATGGGTAAATAGTAGGGCAGACTAGGTTCTTCAGCCTTGGTGAGGCAACTAGTCTAGGAGAAGGAAAACTCTGAATTCAAACCTGCTAAACTCCGCTTAAAAAATTGACCTTGTGTCATATCCTGCCCGAGCGGAGGGGTTAGGTAAATAGGATTAACTCTAACTTGATATTCACGGACATTAATCAAGGAATTAAAACGATCCACAACCCTATCAAAACAGTCACCTCTGTTAAAACAAAAAGCAACGTTCAAATCCATCATTAACTTCCTGAAGACGACTTAAAACGTCAAAAACACGTCTAGAAGTAAAAAAAAAAACAAAACAAAACAAAAAAAACCTGAAAGTAAATTCACTTGCAGACTAATTCAATTGGAAGCGTATGTATGTATATATGTCAGACAAAAATAGTTGGTCTTGAGCTTTTTTTTAACTTAAAGCAAAAATACTAGACATTACTGTCACTGAAATTTAAGTGATTAACCATCACTAACTGTTGGTGTGAAAACTGACAAGGAATAAATGTTTTGGGGGACTATAGAATGAAAATCATCATCATCATCATCATCATGTCGTGCTGGTAGCACGGATATCCCTGACCCTCTCTCGCCACTTTTCCCTATCGTTCATTGCCTCCGGTAGGTCTTCTGGACTACATCCCGTATCCTCACATAGTTGCTGAATGTATGTTCGTGCTGGTCGTCCTGCTTTTGTTCGACCATATGTGGGGGTCCATAAGAGTATATCTCTTATGAGTTCGTCCCTGCTTCTCCAGCAGTGTCCTACTTGGTTTGTCCTACTTGGCTAGTTTTCGTGATGGGAGGCAGGTGGCCGTACAGTTGGTGTCTTGTGGGGTGTTGCTGCCAGGACTTGTTCAAGATTGCTCGCAGCATTCTTGTGTAATTGCCGTCTAGCTTCTTCTCCAGCCGTTTTGTTAGAGTCCATGTAGTGCATCCATATAGCAGTATCGATGCAACCGCTTCCTGGAAGAAACTGCGTTTCATTTTATCGGTTAGATCTGATCTCCATATAATCGATAGCCTACTGATAGCTGTCCATGCCTTCGTTAACCTCGTGTCGATGTCCTTTTCGGTTGATGCGACGCTGCTTCCTAGGTAAGTGAATTTGTCTCCTAGTTTAAGAGGGGTTCCGTCTAGAGTGGAGATGTCACCTGTTTGATTATAGTACATATATTCTATTTTGTGTGCATTGACATAGAGGCCTATGCCTGCGGCTGCTCGTTCTAAACTATGCAGTAGTGTTTCGGCTTGGTTGGGTGTATTTGCCAGGATCGCTATGTCACCGGCGTAGTCGGCGGCGGTAATTGTTTTTGTGGGGTACCTTCTGCTTCTTTTCTTTGTCAGCTCGAAGCCGTTCTCTCTGATTTTATCAATCAATGTTCTAAGTACGTAGTCTAGACAAATGATAAAGAGGTATGGAGCTAGCGTGTCCCCTTGTTGTACTCCTGAGACAATGTCGAAGTATTCTGTGTCTCCATCTGGTGATCGTACTTTCACTTTGGTATTTCTATATAGAATCGTTATTGCTGCTACGGTTTGAGAAAGAAATTTTAAAAAACCTGGGAAACAGGAGGGTGACGGGAATATCAATTGTTACAAGTACGTTTAAAACGGTGTTCAATACCCTGAAAAAAGACAATTGGAAATAGAAACCAGAAACCATACAGACAACAGCATTGTTAACATTGTTTAAAATACTCAGGCGAGTCCTGGAGACCTGAAGAAATTTGCTGTCACTCTGGCTACAGTGAAAGACTACTAGCGAACTGTTGCGTGAAAAACCTGTTAGAAGTAAAATATTGTTGTACTACTACTACTAATTCCTAGACTACTACTACTAATAATTATGATAATAATAATAGTAGTAGTAGTTGTAGTAGTAGTACGTTTGAATCGAAAAATGCTCAATGTTTTTAATAAAAAAGTAAAAAGACAAACAACAGAAGGAATAGAACTATCCAATCAGGAAAATACTGGAACTATTGGAGAAAAGAAAACTATAAATTTATGGGAATATTAGAAGAGGACACCATTAAACAATGGGCAATGAAAGAAAAATTACGAAAAGAATGTAAACGATTTGATAATAGAAACGAAACGATTAATCACCAAAGTAAATGCAGCAAACAAACAGAAAATGGGACAAGAACAAATATGATTTGATGAGGAAGATGATCTACTCGGAATTGTGCAAAGAAATGAAATTTCAGCATGCAAGCAAATAGTTCATGCACAAACTAGAATCTGTTCTTGAAAATGGAATTTGTGATACAGACGTTTCAATCAATCAATGACGCAAGACCATACTTAACTTTAATTAGCCGATAGAATAGAACTTATCGCACAGATTTTGTTGTCCTTGCATACAATAAAAAGAAAGCGACAGAAAGTTGGACTAAATATGTAGACCTTGCCAGAGAGCTGAAAAAGCAGGAGAATGTTAAAGTGATAGTGATAGTTATTTGGGGATCATGAAACAGTCTCCGAAAATATTGGAAGGGTGTTTGATGAGCAGGGGATTAGAGGAAGAAAGGAAACCACCCAGTTCGTAGCATTACCAAAACTTGATTAGGATACTTAGAAGAATTCGGAAGGCTTCTGGAGACTTGGTGTTACTCCCACACCAGTGAGAAACTTGCATCATAATCATTGCAGTAGCAGAAGTAGCAGTGATAGTGTCAGTACTTGTAAAACAATAAAAGAAACAAGAGTTCTGTTAGCGCTGGCTACACTGAAAGCTGAAATATAAAACTCTTGTCGCTATTCCAGACATTTATCTACCGCCAAAATTATCTTGGTATATCTGATTTTCTACTAAGTCAGAAGTGACATGAAGTCATTTTAAAGAGGTTTGGGGGGACACCATTGAATCGACCATCATGCCTGGCTAAATGAAAAAAGATTTGAAGCATGTGTGCATTAAATCTTACAGCTAAATTCACTTATTGAAAATACCCAGCTAGTTAATGTGTATCTCATACATTCAAGTTCTACTAAGTAAATGTTGACAAAACATAAATACTTTTACAAACATTTTACTAATTTTGAAGTATCTATGCCAATGATTTTATAAATAATAGTAGTGGGATGAAAACTTAAACCTTTTAATAATGATTTATTTTCCCTTTCACTATAAAAGTCAGTCGTTAAGGTCTAATTGTTTAATGATTAATACACTGAAACCCACCCATTTTCAGATAAAATTTTGGCACTGAGATTTCAGATAGTCCCACCGGGAAAGTCTAATAACCAAATTTAAAGTAATGTTTTTTATTAAATTGAATTGACCTTCCAATGTATTGTAATTAATTGAGCTTAAAAGTGCTTGCACATAAAACAACGTATCCTTTTCATCCGTTGGGTAATTTACTACTACAGAATCATACAAGCTCTATAATTTATACTCTCAAGTGGAGAGTTTTAGATTACAAAAATGTATTCTACAAAGTGAGGGAACAATTATTGATAGAAGAACATGGATAATACCCAGTAAGACATAGACACTAACACAACTATTATCGCATTATATATATATATTTTTTCCACGGGACCTTGAATCTGTGGAGTGCGTGTCCTACTGATGATATCCTAGGCCTCTAGTTATCCTATTAAAGTAGACCTGGTGATGAGGCTCCAGTTTTTAAGCTATGGGGAAAATGGAGTAACCCTTTTGTAGTCTTAAATCTCAAGTACTCTGGATCATGGATTGGTGTTAAGGTTCAATGTTTGAGACCAACTGCATCTTTTTGAGGTGGTAAAATATGCCCCAATTCAAAATGATAGCGAAGTAACATTTTTCACAGTAAATATTTGGAGAGAATAGCGGTTAAATTGATTTAGCATAAAACAACATAAACAAGATTGACTTGCTTTACAGCCAACCAAAAGATTAATAGATCCAACAAGTGAGTATGTAAGGGGTGTTTCTCTTGTTTTAATGACATATCAACCTTCGTTGGTTATTTAAAGCCAAAGCCATATAAGTAGGAGAACAGCATGGCTATTTTTTAACCCAAACCTATGGTGATAAGCGGGTTCAATATATATATATATATATATATATATATATATATATATATATATGTTTGTGTGTGTGTGTGTGTGTGTGCGTGTGTGTGTGTGTGTGTGTTCCAACGAATTTTCTATTGGGCGAGGCACCTCAGAAACTCCATTATTGATACGGTGGGAAGCTACATCGCTGTATTTCTTTAAATGAACATATCATCCTCAAATCTTAGTTTTGAAATTAACTTTTATTTTGCAAACAAAAGTCCCAACGAGTCATATCAACGGAGTATGGAAAGGGTGCACTAGCACAATTCTACATTTAACTTAAAACCACATTTTAAAAGTATTAAATCTCTGTTCATATTTTTTCCGAATTGGTCCTGACGCGTCTTGTTTATTTAGATATCATCATTTGAATTTATAAGATATATAGATTCTCACACGTGTTCAGATGAATTTTAAAGTAAAAATAATCATTACTCTCGGTACTGTTTGATCACCTTATATATATATATATATATATATATATATATATATATATCGTGAGTAATTTTTTTACTTCAAAATTATATTGATCATGGGTGAATATATATATATATATATATATATATATATATATATATATATATATATATACTCAAAAGTGATCAGACAAATAGGAATATTTGTTTATACTTATTTCTTTTTTTATTGTTTTAAACTAATTTTGGCTAAGCCATTTTTTTCAAGAGAAATGTTGCGAAGAGATGTTTATCATTTTAAGTTTTTCAAATAGTCTTCAAAAGAATTGACATCCTAAAAAGAAGCTGCAAAAAAATTAGTGGCAATGCAGTATATCCATTTATTGAATGAAAATTATTTTTTAGTATTAAAGTGTCTGGAACTGATAATATTGATATCTATGCTATCGCAAACACCTTGCATTGAGATCTATATTCGGGAGGTTATTGTTAAGAATGGGTAGAGTGCGTTTTAATTTAGTGTACTGATATTCTAGAAATACAATTTTACTGGTGATTTTCAGTTTTAAATTGAACTGCTTCAGTTATTCATGAAGTCTCCGTGCTCAGTTGGCTGGGGCTTTAGAATACACTAACTGCATCTCTGTTGAGTAGAAAACCCCGAAACGAGTGTTTTGGAAACGACACCAAACCATCTGATGTTGCGGCTCCTTTAATGCTGGAGCTTTAAGGAATGCTGATTATCTCTTCGTTGTCATCTTTCCCTGGTCCAGCTCGGAGTGGTAACACTTGATAGGGTCTTATCAGTGAGTCAAATGATTGATATGCCCTAAAATCAAACAGTAACAGAATGATTATCTCTGATCAACAGATTCTTTTCTTTTTCTCTTTTCGATTTCTTCAGACTGTCGACTGTACGGATGTTACACATTATTCAATTTCTCATGTATTGCGAAACATGTCTTATCAATGAGTATAACTGTTTCTTACAACTTTACAATAGAAATAGATATTCTTGTGCAGTTTATTTTTACATGCTTCTCCATCCAAGTCTCTTTGTCCAACGTACGTGTGGGTTGTTTCTTAAATATTTTTATACATCATGAAAAAAGTAAAACTCTATAATCCCCCATCTAAATAACATTACCTCGGATTATATATATCCTTTATTTTCCGGACTTGCTTCCTTCCTTTTTTCCCATTAATATTCTATATTTTTTTCTGGAAAAAATATATATATGTTTGCGTATGCGGGTTGATGTCATTCAATGAATAATATGATTTTTAATAAAGCCAAAGAAAATTTTCTTCTGAATTTTTTCTCTTAATTTAAACTCTGGTTTATTTGGAATTGGTTTATAGCAAACATTTTAATCCCAGAATAATATTTGTTTTAAGGCTATTCAAAGTAGGGGCAATTCAAAGAGTGTTCCAGGCTTGAAAAGTGTTATGTCTTGGATTTTCTGGCGACAGTGAAGTGCAAAACATGTGAATGTGTGATGTAGATGGAAAAAAGCTTGCTTTCATCAAAAACTCTTTACAAATGGGTTAAATTGTTTAGAGAAGGTCAAAATTCAAGATAAACACTGGTTAGACGAACCCATAATTGCGAATACTCCTTAAATGGTAGTTTCAGTTGATGTGCTCATTTTAGATATCCGAAGAGTTTCATTTCAGGACATCTCTGAATAACTGGTAATTTCTATCAGTAGAGAACAGAAAACAGTATATTATGACCTTCTTTTTTCTAAGGTTATCGTTGAGTTCCCAAATTGTTGACACCTGCGTACTTAGCCACAAACTGTGGTAAGAAAACTGATGCCACATACTTCTTATAGTCAAGGTATGGAACAAACTTATTATCACTTTTTGGCTCCTTCAAATAATTTCTGCGAGGTACAATGTTTTCAACGAGGAAGAAGTAAAGAGCACCGTTAGTTAATGGCTAAAAACTCAATGAAAATATTTCATTTTAAAAGAAATGCAAAAACTCGTTTTTCGATAGGAAAACTTGTTTTAAAGAATGGAGATTATATTGAAAAAGAAAACAAAAATATATTTCCAGTGTCAAATATGGGGTATATTGCAAATTCATCTTCATGAAATGATCCTTATATATATATATATATATATATATATATATACGATTGAGAGATTCTGAGAATTTCTCGTATCGACCATGAAGGAAATTATCCCGAGCCACGAAACGTACCTACTGTTCCACACATTTATCACACAGTTCAATATATTTTTATATTGTTTCTCAAGTCAATTTACTTCCTAAAAAATCAATTAAAAAAAGAAAGAAAACATAATTCACGTCTTGGTGTGTCTGATTACTTTTCAGTAACCCTATCATCATATAATAGCTTCTTTTAGATGTATACATATTACAATCTTTCTATTAAATTTCCTGAAAATGATTTTAAAACAAACTAGGAAAATATTTTTTCTTTCCTTCGCGCAGGTCAGATGATGCGATCTTTGTGTTTTCTCAGGTATACGAGTGGCTGTCCAACTGTTCGGATGATTTGAGCCGCGCAATGTATTTTTTAGAAACAATATCCTTTGTAATATATATATATAAATATATATATATATATATATATAGAGAGAGAGAGAGAGATTGTGTGGGAGAGAGATATGTCCATTGGGTGTACTTCAAAGGAAACAGTGGCAACTGTCAGAATATATGCTTCTATATTCATGGTGAAATTTCATGAACTTTAGATTGCACCTTACGTACCATCTAAAGAAAACATCAAGGGGCTTTGTGCAAATATCCCTTGCAGGTAAAATTTTGAATATGAAAATATCTTAAGTGAAAGATATGGGATAAAAGAACCGGTGCAGAATGAAATGTAGGAGAGAATAAAAACAAATACAAGTGGAGATTTTCAAAGAAAGAAAAAAAGTGTATAATGAGATTGTCTAAAAGACAAAAGGACATTGTATAAGAAAGAAAGAAAGAAAGAAAGAAAGAAAGAATCGTTCAATCTTTTCAGAAGGTATTTAATGTGTTCACTATCCTGAAATCTTTTGATATTTTGCTGTCACAATTATATCTCGTTCGGTTGCGTTCTGTTTGGGGGAGATCTAGGCTGCCTTTTCTTAATTGGGCTGTCTGAGGATTTATTAGTAAACGCAATCGGCATTAATTAATCTCCATGTTATTATAGGTCACCCGTTAAATGGTGTAGAAATAAATATTCTGTAAAAGAGATTTTTATTTTGCGAACAGGATCATAATCTGGGTCAGAATTACAATAACTCTACATAGAGTACTCTATCAGTTATTCTAATATATATATATATATATATATATATATATATATATATATATATATATATATATATATATATATATAACTGATAGAGTAATATATATATATATATATATATATATATATATATATATATATATATTGCTGTTAATTAAAATGCATAGAGAAAAAGCAAGAAGGGACCTGTAGAAGAACGCTACCAGCTATTTTGAACAAATCCTAGAAGCACGAAACAACTGCTATACGGCCATTTTTTAAAACTATATTTAGAGCTAGAATTAAAGTTAAGATTGATTTAGTTTAAAATAAGAATTTGCTTGATTATTCAAAAAAATTTTTTTTTCAATAAGTAGTTGACGTATATGAAATTTCTTTTGCTTTGTAAACATTAAAAATAAATAGATTTATATATTCATTTTTATAGAAAGTCAAAAAGGTATCTCAATTTTTAGTTTTATGAATGCGTAAAACTTGGAATGCACAGTAACGTTTTGGCTATTTCATTGTCTCTGAAAGAATCGCTAACCACACTGATATACATGCAAGTAAATGGAAACGAAAGGGATTAAACATATCTATCTACCTATCCATCTATCTATTCCCATCTCTTACTATATATATATATATATATATAGAGAGAGAGAGAGTGTGTGAGAGAGAGAGAGAGAGAGAGAGAGAGAGAGACGATTCATTCAAATAGTTCTAAATCCCAATCATATTTTTGAATTTTTTCATACGTCTCTAATTTTTTGGGGTCTCACTTGCACTGAAATATGGCAGTAATCTGAATTCGTTTTTCAAGTTTTATAAGAATTTGATATGTGTTACCACAGCAGAAATTTTCGGTTAAGGTTCTGCTTTCAGGGTGAAGCTTCAAACATTTTTAACTGCCCACAATAAATAGAAAGATTAGTTTATATAGTTAATTAAGTTCTATGCATTTGTTATACACGATTGTATTCCGTTTAGGCAACCATTAGCGGGTAATTATTTCAAGACTGTCTACATTTCAACGTACTTAAAGACGCTTCATTTGATTGGTAGCAGTTTAAAATAACTGTAAATTTGAAAATAACGTTAACTCCCTTGAAGTTGTTTAACAAAAGAAAAAAGTTTTTAAAATGCGATGAATTTTCAATTAATGAATTTTTGTAACATTAATATTTGAATATAAAGCTTAATAAATATTGAGAGTATAACTTATGTATATATGCATAACATTTTTAATAATTGATTCATCATGTTAATAATTGGAGGGAAATTAATTGTAGTAAAATAAGTTAATGGTATCTTTTTTTTTGCGGGGTTTATTATTTAAGCTACAGTTCATAGTTGTCTGTAACGTTATTTTTAATTCTTTTTTATCTTCGATATTTTTTTAAAAATCCATCATCATTAGGGTTTGTTAAATTTTGCCAAGATTTTTGTAGAATACTGCGGAGAAGATAAGTTTGACTCGTTTGATCAAGTTTTTCCTGACAGCTATTTATTCTAACTTTGTGGGCTGTCATGTTGTACTTGGGAAGTATCTAGTCGCTGAAATAATTATTTCATGCTCTATCTCTATCTGCGAATCCATTCCTTTTCACTTCCTTGGCTGTATTTTTTCCCAAAATGAACTAATTTCGAGTACCATTTTATTGTGCGACAGACGAATTTAAAGTAGGATTTGCACAGTTCATTAACACATCGAATATTATATTTGGTTGATAAATCTTCTGATTGGGAGTGCCATGGGAAATTTATATTTTCTCTAGGGTAAAAATATTTTCTTTTGGATGTGTGTATCTTCTTTCAATATAACAAAAGTTAGTATAGTTACTCGGTGTTCAGTTGCAAGCAAATATTGATCTAACTATAAGAGAAGCGAGTTTTATCGTAATACCTATATACGAGGATGCATCCGTTCTTTTTCAGTTGAAAGGATATTTCTTTCTTTGCAGATCTTTATTGGGGAAATTATTCAACAACAACGTACAGCGCTTTATTAGGTATCATTCCCGAAGAAACTTCTGAATTTGCCGAGATGGATTATTGGAGCCAGCACTCTTCGATTCCGTAGAAGAAAAGCGAAGTTGAATTCAATAGTAACTTTTTCTGGTTGCTGTTGTATGGTCTTCAAAAGAAAGTCATGCTACAAAAAATATGCACCCAGGGTTTATAAGAGAAGTCTTTGTCCATTTCTTGAATATTCTCTTCTTGGTGTGAAAAGCTGATACGTGGAGTTTACTCGTTTCATCGGGCTGGCTGTTTCCTGTTATTTCAAAACGAAATCAATATTTCGTGTAGAACTGCCAATTTTTTGTGGACTTACGCTTTACACAACCAGGCGAGTCATTATCTTTTGTATTAACTACAGATTCGAGCTGTACATTTACATATATATATATATATATATATATGTGTGTGTGTGTGTGTGTGTGTGTATATATATATATATATATATGGCAATTATTTATGAGGTGAAGTGTTTAGTAAGGTATGACACAAAATTAGTGGAGACTTTGATTCTCACTAAGAATCCCATTTTTCTATGGCTTCAAGCTATATCTTTACTCGACACTCACTCTTTTAGTTTTTCTATCTTTTGAAATTTATTGAACTCCCTAATTTAATTCTACTAAACACAAACATCTACGTACTTACATAAATACATATACGCCAACCTTTTTCCCAAAAAACTATTCATATATTATTGTACCTTCATCAATATACAGATATACACTCTACACTTATGGTTATAGGTACGTTAGCATTTATAAGCACGCAGGTTATTGCACCTGAACAAAAAAAAAATGACATAGTTTTTTGCTTATGATACGTGGGCATTTTTTAAGATTATATTTATTTAATATTTTTCCGTAAATCTAAATTCTATTTTGTTTGTAATTAGTTTATTGCATAAACATCTCACAAAAGATTAGTTTTGAGACTATTCAAAATGGCAGTGAATAATATTGAGCGCTTCAGGCTTGAACAGTGGTCTCTCGTCAAATGTTTAGAGGCTTAAAAGTGCATACCTTCTGAAATTTGTAGAATTCGTGACATGTAGAGTGAAGCACGGTTTAGTAAAAATATGTTAATAAATGGGTGAAACATAAAGTTTGACACAACATGTCTGAATCGAAAAGATAGTCAACTGTCTGACTTTCCGGTAAAGAAAAGTTTTCAAGCGCAGTGGTCAGTAAAGGAGGTTCTGCTGAACAATTAGTTTCATTGAAAAAGGTGCATCTGTAAAAAATACTTCCTATTTCCAACTCTTTTGGCAAATTTCATCTTCTGCAATTAGAAATTGAAGAGCTTAAAGTTTTTCAGGAATCAGACGTAATTCGCCAACGCATTATTACCAACGGAGGTAAAAGTCATTTATTACAGACTTCAACGTGCACATAGCCATACCTAATTAAAAAAAAAAACATTGGAAAATTCTTTAAATCAGATTGTTCCATAATTTCTACCGGGGGCAGTTATTTATAAACCTCTTTTCTTGATTTGACAATTACACTTTGCAAACATACAATGCTGTTTTTAATTGAGAAGAAATATTAAAAATAGACAGTGTTTATGAAAATTAAATGTGTATGTTTGTTTTTAGCATTTATTTTATTGCATTGAGCTAGCACTGGTCCTATTATTAATACCTCACTCGGCTATTACGTATACTTTAGTGTATTTCTTATTTATTTTCATTTTACTTGAAAAATCGTCAGCTAAATAAAATCTGTTAATAATTTAACTTGAGAATATATATATATATATATAAATTTGGAGGTGCCTGTGATGTGATGGGTATCGTCGTAGGAAATGGACACGGCGACACGAGTTCAAATCCTGGACCAGGCTAATTGCATTTCGCATAGCACTAATACCATTGGGGAAGGTATAAATCCAATTATTCTCCCTCCAGCTATGGGTAAGTAGTAGGACAGATTGGGTTCTTCAGCCTTGGCGAGCAACTAGTCTAGGAGAAGGAAAACTCAGAATTGAAACCTGTTAAACTCCGCTTAAAAATTGACCTTGTGTCATATCCTGCCCGAGCGAAGGGGTTGGTAAATATATATATATATATATATATATATATATATATATATATATATATATATACCTTGAGCTATATTAAACAAATCCTTGAAACAACATCCCATAAAACAGCAGCTGTACGCCCACCTACCACCCATCTCTAAAACCATCGAAATCAAACGAACAAGACGTGCTAGACACTACTGGAGGAGTAAGGACAAAGTCATATGTAACGTCCTCCTTTGGACCCTATTACAGGGACGAGCAGGTGTAGGACGTCCAGCAAAAACTAATCTACCACCGCTCTGTACAAACATAGGAGGTAGTCTAACGGACCAATCAAATGTGATGGACGATAGAGATAAATGGCATGGGAGAGTCAGGACAAACCGTGTCAACAGCACGATATTGTGATGATGATATATATGTATATATATATAGGTGGGTTGAAAAGACATAAGGATGAAAAGTTCATATTATGATATTTAATGTATCAATGGTAACTCTTTTGATCCATGGGATTCAAGCGCTGCAATAAGAATGGAAGAAGTCTGTGGAGTGCAAGTGAAACTGTGTAAAAATTTAAAGCTCCTTTAACCACATTCAAACAGATTATCAGTCTATGCACTTTTCAGTCATCACATTTGTATTGATCCAATCTATACTTGAATCACCGAATTATGAAACATCTTTGCTCAAAATTTCAAAAGTTAACCTAGCTGATCACGTTTGTCATTTATCTACCCCTCTTATATTTTTGGTACTTCTTTTAAAATTCCTACTCTGAATTTTTTAAAACTCTCTAGATAGAAGACGCGACATATCGCTAATATAAAAGTATTTAAAACCCGAAAGATATTAATGTTAGCTGAAGACAGCGTTACGCGTAATATAAATGCGAGTCAGGTTACCGGACAATTGTAAATGATTTTGATTCTCACAATGTGCCTCTTTCTCGTGCCCTTCTGACAAACTCATGCAAGGTTAAGAAATAAATCAAAATGATAAATCCGGCCACAAAACTCAAACTGATACGCCATTAAGGGCGGCCATTTAAACAGAGTTAATGGATTTGATGATTAACACAGCCCACTGCCAAACACTGCAACAGAGTCAGCCAGGTTGAAAATATAAGCCGGTTTGCCCCTGTGCCAATAAAATGGAAGAAATAATGGAGTCATTTTCCACTTATCTGCTACTTTCGAGAAAAGCTATTGATATTATTGGATTTCATTTTGAAATTGATCTCTAAATTGAGTGCACTCCGATGCAAATTTGAGAAGTTAAGAAAAAAAAAAAAAAAGAAGAAAAGTTTCAGCGTTTACAAGTTTAAGTTGGTATTCTAGTGTACGATTTATTTCCTTACTTCCTATATATACACACACACATATATATATATATATATATATGTATATATATATGAGGTTCGGTGTGAGTAGGTGTGTACGTATGTGGCATTATGTATGGAGAATGTATGAATGTGTTTGAACGTGTGACTCCAAAAATACATTTATATTCAGGCACGCACACACACACACACACACACACACACACACACACACACACACACATACACACACACGCATATATATATATATATATATATGTGTGTATGTGTGTGTATATAAAATACTAATACTAAATAGGACATATATTTTGTTCACTCACGCACATATATGTATGTTTGGTTTTATATAAAATCTACTATACGCATTTTTACCGGAAAAATAAAACCATGTATGCATGCATGTGTACGTGTGTGTGTCTGTGAAGTAGATAAAAGCCATACTTGCCTTAAAAAATAGATTTGCTATTAAGGGGAGATATATTGATGGCAAAAAAAGAATTAAATAATTCAGTAATATGGCACCCACCACACATACATGTATATGCATACATTCACCTAATATATATGTGCACGAAACTGGGCGAGAGAGGATGAGAGAACGAGTGAAGAAGGGGAAGAAGGAACGGGGAAGAGGCATTAGTTGTCTGATGGATAGATATGTACAATCTATATTAAAACTTTAACTTGAAATTAAATTCATATAGGCAATTGTATACGGACAGTAATATCGATGAAAAGGCATCAATAAAAAAATTTTTTACAAAAGAGCAACAACAATAAATATATTCATAACTACGTATATGAACAAATGTATATATATTAACAAAAAATCATGCTTTAAAAGAAATGCATTCATCTTATATTCAACAATTCAGTTGCATCTCAATATATATATAAATATATATATATATATATATATATATATATATATATATATATGCGCGTGCGTGTGTCTGTGTGTATGTGTGTGTATGTGTGTGTGTGTGGATGGTGTAAACAGAGAGACAACCTTCATGCTTAAAGTCTGTTTCTGGCCTTTTCCCTTATCGGATCATACAGGATTTATCAATGATATTGAGCACTCTTTATTTATAATTGTATCAAACTATATATATATATATATATATATATATAGTTTGGTACGTGCAGAATTTGAAAATTGACTTTAGCAGCGTGTTCAAGATGAAATGTTTTAAAAACGGGTAAAATATTAAAACACATTCTTATTGTGATCCTAAATTTCATTCTCGTTTCATCAGAAAATTTTCCCGGGAATATTAAGAGAAATTTTAAAGTGGGTGGTGGGAACAATGTTCACTATACTTTAATCAAGTAGTAACGAACATCAGCTTGCTATTCTCGACGAGCTGCTAATAATAAAATTCGAAACTGATGTTTGAATACTGAAAACATTTTATATACCCATTCTATCCCATTGTCTCTAGGAATCAAGAGAAACCAATATCATCCATATCAACTCCATAGTGGCATGGTTACTCCCACGCTATCAGCGTTAACCACCATTCTATTCTAAATTCCACTTAAATTTCACGGAAAAATTCTCTGACAAGAGGTGAAAGAAATTAAGGACCCCAATAAGAATTTGTTTTAATATTTTACTCGTTTTTAAATATTTTAACATGAGAACGTTTCTAAAGTGAATTTTCTAATCTGTATATATATATATATATATATATATTCCTAAAATAACCTCCACTTATTATTCTTCAGCGTATTATTATTATTAATAATAATAATAGTAACTTTGTTTTTAGTTTCCTACAACACTTCACCGGATCTTTATCCAAGACCAAGGATGAGGGTAGGTAGTAGTCATGTGTCTCTTATGTTTCGTCCATATTTTCAGGTATTACTTTTCCAATCACATTGATTGCACTCTTCTAAAGAGATAAGTAGCTCTGCAAAGAGCAATTCTTTTAAGATACAAAATAGGATGGGTCAGCTACTTATCATGTTAATGTTTTTATATCTCCTTTTCTGATTTATATCCATCGCTACCATCAATTTTTAGGCGTTATATAGAAAACATTTTTCTTTTTTCTTTTTGTTTACTTACTCATTTGTCAGAGCTTTTATATTCTTTTGGTACTGACATAAAAATAAAAATAGAAAGCAAAAATTTACCAGATGACAATGTTTTTTCTTAATATAAGGTATGATCTTCAGGCAGGGATGAGGTAATTTGTTTATTTCTTAAAGTTTCTAAGAATTCTATGTATTACGTTCTTTAGGACAGATTATGATCTGTGCATATACCGTTTACTTGTATTTTCAAAAAATAATCTTTTGCACAATTCCCAGATGTTCACCTTTCCTACCCATTCATACCTAGTCTTGAACACTTTTGTGCTAATTTGCTGCATTTGTTTAATGTGTGAGTAACCGTCTCATTTCCTTCCCCACATAACCTACAGTTGTTATTCAGTTGGGTCTCATCGATTTTCACTTTAGTATAATTAATCCTAATGGCGTTGTTGTGTGCTGCTCAAGGAGATTCGGAATCTCTCTGGAAGTTTACCCTTCTTAACAATTCCCAGATCTTCTCGTGTGCAATCTCGCCAGTTTGTCGCTTGGAGTATCCATTCACCTGTTTTTTTTCTTCTCATATCTGTTTCCCAGTTTCCAGTAACTGCAAAGTTTCCAATTACGTTTTTCTATTTGCTATGTTGTCATCGTAGTTATAAGCTGCTGTAATTAGTATTTCCTTGCTCGTTTCAATATAGTCATTGAGTCTTTGTATGGAGACATCTCTTCAACCTCCATTGCTGACGAATCCTTTCCCTCCTTATCACAGTCTTTATAATCTCTCGACTTTAAGGCCTTATGTATTGTCATTAATTTTCTTGTCTTTTATTCTATTTGTCTGAGTTCTTTTTTGTCCATTTCAAGAATGATCTAGACTATCTTATGAGAGGAACTGCACACGTGTTTATTTCTTTAATGATATTTCTGTTTCAGGATTTCGTTTTGCTAGCAACATTTTCACACCACCTCTAATAGTTGTTGTTTTGTTTTTGTTTTTTATTTCATTGAGTCTGAGTCACAGTACGTCTATTCTTTGTTTAAGAACTCTTCTAAGTATTCTTGCTGATCTTACCAGTGGATTGGTCTGGATCATTTTGATGCTTCATCGGATTTGTTCGCACAGTCTGTTTAACTTGCCATTGTGAAAAGTCATCAATACTCCGAGTTTTTCCCACTTGGTTTAGCTGATGGTATTTTATTGAAGTTTGAACGATTGAAAATCTACTCAGGTATTCAGTACTTATCTTAGTATTATAGCTGATCTCCTCAGTGCTGTAGTTTGAATGGTCTCCGACTTCCAACGTTTCCAGCCCCATTAACAAGCCTTTGGAGACTGTTCCAAGCTCACCAATTACCATTGGTATCACCGTTTTCTTTATGTTTCATTGCTTTTTTTAGCTTATTGGCGAGGTCGAAGTACTTGTATCTGTTTTCTTTTTCTTTGATTTTAACTCTGTGGACAGACAAGTCGACAAAGTCTACTATACCTCGAGTTCTCTTTTTTTTTCTTAATCATTAATAGGTCTGATCGCATAGCCAAGATTAGATGATCTGTCTGTATGTCAAAATCCTAGAGAATTTTATGCTTCTTCACCACGAGATATTCTGGTTTGTGTATATACCCTTTGGTAATATGTTCAAATTTCAATTTCTTGCACACTTCCCGGTGGATCGCCTTTCCCTATCAGGTCATATCTAGTTTTGAACTCGTTTTGCGCTATTTTGCAGCATTCACTTATTATATGATGACTCGTTTCGTCTCTGTCACCGTATAACCTACTCTTGCTATTCGCTGCATTTTACCCATGTTCGCTATAACATAGATGTTCTTTATGGGGTCGTTTTGGGTTATTATTAGAAGAGATTCAGTTTCTCTTAAAGCTTCTATTTCTTAGCCATACCCTGATCTCGTGTGTTGTTGCTTGAAATATCCCTATTCTTGTTTTTCTTCCCATTTCTGTTTCCTAGTTATTGTTCTATTTATATTGTCAGTGTTGTTTCTGGTCGCTGTAATTACTCTTTCTTTGCTCTATTCTATGTATTTGTCCGGTCTTCGTATCGATGCATCCTCTTCCGCTTTCTTTTCTTGGCACATATAGACTATGTCATTTCTCGGATATAAGGGCTTGTGCATTGCTATTAGCTTTCTTGTCTACTGATGCATTTGTTTAAGTTCTTTTCTCGTCCATTTCAAGAATGGTCCTTAGAAGCTTAGAAGAGGTACAGTCAAGGTGTTTACCTCTTTGACGAAATTCCTGTTGTATACGTGATGTTAGGAAGTGTTCTCGTTTGTCTGAGACACTCTTTTTTAATTTTTCTTTCATCTCCGCTTGTTCCATTAGTCCATAGTACCTGAAATTTTACTTTTCTTCGAGTGTTCTGAGTCTTTCTTGATTTGGAAGTTCTGTTCTTTCAGTTATTTGTCTTTTTCCACTCCTCATTATTAACTCTGTTATTATTATTTACTCCTTGAGCGTTTTTCACATCAGCGTTAGCTAATGGTTTTTCACTAAGGTTCGAGTGACAGCAAGTCTTCTCAAGTCTACAGAGGTCTTTGCAGTATTCTAGCCGTTCTCAAAAATGTTGTAGTTTGTATAGTCTCAACTCGTTCTCCAACCTTTTAATAATTCTTTGGTTACTGTATCAAAAGCACCAATCACGACTGGTATAATTGTCACCTTTCTGTTCCATAGTTTATTTAATTCCCTAGCGAGGTACTTATCCTTCTTTTCGCATTCTTTCAGTTTTATTCTGGGGTCAGTTGGGACAGCAAAGTCGACAATTTTGCAGGTTCTCTTTTTTTGTTTGTTGATTATTAATAGGTCTGGTCTAAGGCCCAAAAGTGTTTATGTGTGTCATTTTCTAGGACAACTGCTGGGTTGCACATATAGCATTTGTTCATATGGTCAAATTTAAATTTCTGGCATATCTCCTTTCCGACCCAGTCGTGTCTTGTCTTATACTCCTTCTGTATTATTATTATTATTATTATTATTATTATTATTATTATTATTATTATTATTATTATTATTATTATTTCTCACACAGAATTTAACTGGTGGTTTTCACTGATGTCTGACTGATGACATGTCATTTCGAGTATTACTATTAAAACCATAATCATTATTATTGAAATAATTTTCTGTGTATATTCATACTGATGTGGTTTAAACTAAACGTTGTATTGTGTCCCCTACTAGACTCCGCTTATTTATTTTAAAAATTATATGTTTTTAAAAAAATTTTCTCACGTAGACTATCAGTATTGATTTTTATTATTTTCCAGTTGGCAGATGAGGTAATTTTATGAAAAAGAAACAAGAATAAGGGGGAAAAATGCCTTGGGGCAGCTCTTAAAAAACGTTACTTTACTAATTCGATTTGACTTTCTGGTTTTACGCGAAGCAGTTTGGCAGATAACCAAACGCCTGGGAAGTTTAAAATGAGCCAGTCGATCACCTCGGGTCTCTGACAAACATTTTTCATAGTAAATTGGGACACATCGACCTGCAGACTCTTGTTTTCACACAATGACTCACGAAATGAACACCGTTGAGTAAGTCTTCGCTGAGTCGAAAGATTGTTGGTAAATCTAATCTGAGTTCAGTCACAAGTAATATGAATACGGTACCGATGTAGATAAGTAAAGCGTTTCAACTTGGTTAAACCACTCAAAATTCGTTTAAAAATCCTTGCTGAAAATACGCCGAAGGATGATGATTACGATTTAATGACGCATTTATCTTTAATGCTCTTTATTACAATAAGGGGATGTCCTCGTGGTGTAATGGTTAAAGCGATGGACTGCGGAATCGTAGTACACGAGTTCATACTCCAATCGCGCTATTACGTTCACTTTCGGGCAAATACCCTCGGGAAAGGTATGAACCCCCCTTATCCTCCCAGCTATGGGTTAAATAGTACCACTACTGTTCTTCTAGGAGAATTGCTTTGGCATTAAATAACCTAAAAAGAGTTGATATGCCATTAAACAAAGAAACCAAACCAAACCTTTATTGCTATACCTGGTTAAAATAATATATAAGTAGTAGTTAATCATATGGACACCGTTTCAGTTTTTTGTATCATTTTAAACAAAAAAATAAAAATTAAATAAACTGAATCCGTTGCTAAAATCATTCAAATTTGGAATTTTCCAAAATTCAAAATATTCTCTCGATAGACCGATAATATTTGGTTTTGTTCCTTTGTTTAATGGCATATTAGCCTCGATGGGTTGTTTAGTGTCAAAACAACCCCTGTTGAAGCACAGTAGTGATTGGATTTAACCCATAGCTGGTGAGGATAAATGGGTTCTTAGCTTTCCCACGGATATTGGTTCGAAATAGAATATAATTGCTCGACTTAAAGATAATTGTTGGTGGAAATAAGTGATAAAAAAGAATAACATTTTTGTTTATAATACGATGTTTTCACACTAATTTTGGGTGATGGTTTTCTCTGAAGTCTGAGTAACAACAAATATCTTCAGATCTCCTGGACCCTTCTGAGTATTCTAGATGATTTTATCAGCATGGTCATACTTTAATCTAAGGCATACTTCAAAGTTGATCACTTTTGATCACTTTTCCCAACCAGTCATGACTAATCTTGAATTCCTTTTGTGCTAGCTTGTTGCATTCGTTGGCGAATTGTTTCATCTGTGACTACACGTCTTACTCTTGCTGTTTATTATTATAAGTATCTCTATCCTTTCTCTAATCTCTATTTTACCTGGTCTCTTTTTCAGGTTTTTGGGGACTATTCTAATGGCTCTGACTATGGTTTGTATCACTGTCACTTTTACGTTCCATAATTTCTACTCGTCTCATTTAATATTCAGGTATTTATCTCGATTTTCACTTTCTTTTTGTTTCACTCGGTTGTCTGCAGACACTGCAAAGTCAACAAGATTCTTGTAAATTAAAACTCCTTCTGATATTATAGCTGGAAGATAGGTGATCCGCTTGCATTTCAAATTTCCAAGGTAAAATGTTCTTACTGCTATTACAATTATTGTCGATTTTTTCAGACCAGTTTTAACTGTTTTTCAATGGATATCAGGCTGACTACATTTCTTTTAAGGTTTCCAACAGAGAAGTCCCCATGGCGAAGTGGCTAACGTTCTGACCTGTGTGATAGCAATCTCCTCAAGTATATAGTACTCTTCTCAGTATTTTTGCCGATCTTAACAATGCTGTACTTTGATGGTCTTTACTCGTCCTCTAATTTCCAAGTTCTCCTTTCCTTGTACCAATCCTTTGGTAAGTGTACCAAGAACTCCAATCATAATCGGTATCCCCATCACTTTCATGTTCCCCACTTTTTCAGATCCCTATTAAAGTCTACGTGCGAATCTTTCTTTTCGCCTTTTTAAAATTTTACTCAGTGGTCTGCTGGTACAGCAAAGCCTACAACTGATTTTTGTCAACTATTTCTTAGATTAGGTGATCCGTTTGTATCTCAAAATTATTGAGAATATTCTGCGTCTCATTCTCCAGGACAGATTATGAGTTGTGCATATACCAATTGTTCGTACAGTCAAATGTCAATATTTTGCACAATTCCTAGTGGATCAACTTCTACATGCAATCGTGTTTAGTCTTATACTATTTCTATGCTAATTTACTGCACTCGTTTTTTAAGTGATTATGGGTTTCGTCTCTATTACCACATAACCTCCATTTGGTATTTTGTTGTGCCTCACCAATTCTTGCTTCGATAAAATTGTTCCTTATTGCGTTGTTTTGTGCTGCTATTAATGGTGACTCAGTTTCTCTCTGAAGGAATTCCTTCCTAATCCACGTCCAAGTTTTCTTGTGTTAGATTCCTCTTGTTTGTCGTTTGAAGAATCCATTCAATTATTTTTCTTCCGATTTTTGTTTCCTAGTTGTTTTTGTTACGTTGATCTTTACCGTTTGCATTAGGGTTTCCAATTCTTTTTTGCTTTGTATCAAATAGTTTGATAACATCTATGTACTTTAAGTGATTGATCTTTTCCTGCGATTTCGTAAGTTTGTATCCGCCGGTGCATTTCCTGAGTATGTGGTTGAATGGCACTATCACTACAGTATAAAAATATTACTATTTTTCATCATGATGGTACCATTCAACTACATACTCAGGAAATGCACCGGTGATAGTGCATATCCCTTTAATATAGCTCTCTGGATTTTCACCGCAGCTACTCTTTCCTTCCTGCAGTCAATTCCGCTCTCCAGGTTCTCATGGTTTTCTCGATAAACTTTATGTCTTCGTCGGATATTTTATACGTTTTCAGACTGTGTATTATCCAACTCTGTTGGACCATGTATTTAAACTTTTCGTAATCAATCAGTGCCATAACTAGATTTCTAGCTCTCGTGTTCCTCTCGTTGAGGATGTGTTGATCAATAAATTGTAGTTCTTCTCTCCTACTGCTTCCCTTGCGGAACCTCTTTTTTCCTCGAGGAACAGCCTGCGGTTTCCTAACGAAATGTAAAATATCCTCCTTGATTTCTGCCGTTAGTATTTTTCACATTATCAACAGGAACACTATGGGTTTATAGTTGTTTGGAGCTGTTTCTTTTTTGGGTTTTTTTTTTAATCAGTGGTATTTCTTATGGTCATCCATCCGGGTATATCTGCTTCTTGTAGACAGCTATTCATTTCGGTTGCCAGTCTGTCGTGGGTGAAAGTGAATTTTTTAAACCGAAATATATGTATGCCATCATGGTCGAGAGTTTTCCAGTTTTGTTCTTTTGTGAGTGTTGCTTTGAGTGAATCAAGGTGTACTTCCACTTTTGGGTCTTCCTCGAGCATTCAAAACTCTTTTTTTTGTGTTGTTTTTCCATTCAACTTTTTTGTTCCGTTCCCATATTTTGCTCAAAAATCTCTTTGCCTCCCTAACATCTTGTTGTTGGTATGTCTTCACCCATTCTCCTTTGAGTTTCGGGTATTTTTTTCTTTCGTTGCTTTGGAATGTCCTGTTTTGTTTTTTGTTTTTTTTGTCTGTACTGTTTAGCTTTGTTTCAGTATCTTCTTAGTATTTCTTGTTTGTTCAGCACCTTCTGATTTATCTCTTCGAGTTATATCTTTTGTTCTAACTGTGCTACGATCGAACGCATTCTCATATTTTTCCCCTGTTTTAAAATTTTTGCTTGTTGTCGTAGGTTTCTTATGTGTGTTTCCAATCTAATTTCTCATCTGGGTTTTGACTCTCTGCTCGTGTTCTTCAGGGGAACTCCGATTTTCTACCCACTGATTTCGCTCCCGCACAGATTAGATCGTTGAATTCCATGATATTCTTTGGGATATTTGTTAATAATCGTTTATTTTTTCAATTTCTACCTTCACTGTTTTCTAGTCTTCCATCCTAAGTGAAGGCAATGCAGTTTCCTTTTCAAACATAATTCTTTCCATAATATCTACTTTAATTTTTTCTTCTTGTGCCAGGATATTTGCTGTGTTTGGTTGTGTGGTAT
The DNA here is from genome assembly GCA_963585895.1 of Sepioteuthis lessoniana. Lineage (NCBI taxonomy): Eukaryota > Metazoa > Mollusca > Cephalopoda > Myopsida > Loliginidae > Sepioteuthis > Sepioteuthis lessoniana. The sequence continues at coordinate 78,700,132 of OY757911.1, forward strand.
TTCGGCCAATATTACTAAATACTTCCTTTTGGTAACAAGTTTTTGTTTTTTCTGTATTTAGTGTCTCGGTTAATGTATTAGGGATCTGCTCATATGTGTCCCTATTCTTGTCGTTATTTATTATTATTATTATTATTATTATTATTATTTGAGAGTCTTTTAGATTAGCGTGACCTGATGGTTTTCCACAGGAGTGTGAGTGAGAGCAGGTAAACTCATGACTGACGTTACCAAACGTTCCAGTTTGTATTGGTTTCACTGTCACTTTCATGTTCCATAGATTTTCAATTCTCTACCAAGTTCCAGGTAATTATCTCTTTTCGCTTCCCTTCAGTTTTACTCAGTGGTCAACCGGAACGGCAAATTCCACTATTCAGCAGGTTCTCTTTTTTATCGACTATCAATATATCTGGTTGTCTGGCCGATTTTAAGGATTCGTTTATATCTCCAAATTCCAAAAACTGTATATCTCATTTTCTCGGACGGATTCTGATTTGTCCATATGTTCGTATTGTCATATGTAAACGTCTAACTCATTTCTCAGCGGATCACCTTTCCCACCCAGTCAAGTCTACTCTCTTTGTGATAATTTACTGCATTTACTTATTATAAACATTGGCCCAGCGGTTAGAGTGTTCGCCAATGGTCCGGGAGACATGGGTTCAATCCCAGGTCGAGTCATACCAAAAACTTTAAAAATGGTACTTGATACCACCTTGCCTAACACTCAGCATTATAAGGTACGGTTCAAGGGTAAAGTGGAGCAATCCTGGGAATGGAGTAGCGCCCTCCCCTACAGCTTGGTGTAGTAGCTATCGAAAAGGGAGCCTTCGGGTCACCCTCGACTATGGTCGCTAACTTTACTTTACTTACTTACTTATTATATGATTGATCGTTTCCTATATGTCACCACATAATCTACATTTGCTATCTTGTTGTGTCTTGTCTATTTTTGCTTTGACATAATTTGTCCTTATCGCATTGTTTTGTGATGCTCTCAGAAGATATTCAGTTTCTCTCAAAATGTTTCCTTTTCTCACCCGTGACCATGTTTTCCTCGCTTGATATTTTGCTTGTTTGTCACTTGAAATGTCTTTATAGATGTTTTTCTTCTCATTTTTGTTTTCTGATTTTTTTGCTAATGCTTTGTGTTGTCTATGTTGTTTAGAGTGGCTTTAACCAGTCTTCGTCCGCGCTCTTTTATGAAGTCTTTTAGTCGTTTACTTCTTGTGAATTTCTCCACACCACCTTTAGTTGATGGTCTTTTACTGGAATCTGAATAACAGGAAATTTCCTCAAGTCTCCAGGACTCTTCTTAATAATATGGCCGATCATAACAATGTATATTTCGTGTTGTCTCGGCTCCTCCACCGATTACCAAATCTTTTAACCCCTTTTCCAAAATTTGGGGTCATTTCACAGTCCACCATTTACAATGGGTATTATTTTCATCTTAGAGTTCCATAGCCATTTTTTTTTGTTTCATGGTAAGGTCGAAATACTTGTCTCTCTCTTCATTTTCTTTGACTTTCCCTCTATGGTCCTCCAGGACGGCAAAATCTACATTTCAGTTGGATCTTATTTTTTCTTTTTCCTTCTTTTTTTTTTTTTTTTTTTTTTTTTTTTGCTTAATTTATCACTAGATCAGTTCTTCTGGCCAGGATTAGTAATCTGTTATTATTATTATTATTATTATTATTATTATTATTACTCTTTGAGATTTTTTCACATCAGCGTTAGCTGATGGTTTTCACCGAAATTTGAGTGACAGCAAGCATTCTCAAATCTCCAGGATTCTTCTCAGTGTTCTAGACGTTCTTAATAATGCTGTTGCTTGGATTGTATCCACTTGTCCTCCAACCTCCAAGTTCTCCAGTCCCTTTAATAATCCTTTGCTGACTGTACCAAAAGCACCAATCTCGATTGGTATAATTGTCACCCCCATCTTCCATAGTTTTTTTCAATTCCCTAACAAGGTCGAGGTACTTATCCTTCATTTATTATTATTATTATTATTATTATTATTATTATTATTATTATTATTATTATTATCTGTGGGATTTTCTACTGAGTACTAAAATAATCATCGAAAAACTTCTATGGAAAAAAAAACTAGTGTCAGATTCTGTCATGTGAAGAATTTTGAAAAATATCAAACTTACCAATAATCTTTCGGTTTGCCAAACCACAAGGACATCATCTAATCTTTCGTAATACTTATATCGTAAATTGAATCGCTTTTAACTTTTTAAATAACGCTTATTTCAATGAAAAGTTTTTGCATCCAATTAGAAGCTCCAAAAATTGATGTTCATTGATTTATTCATATTTGACTTTTAAAAGAATTGACAGATGTAAATGGCATCTGAAGAAAAATAGAAAGCTTGACACTTGAACTCTCCATGTTAATATATATCAAAGTTGTTCAACTTTCTGTGTAAAATATCCGCGACGAATAGATATGGATATTTTTTTTTTCTTTCTTTTTTTTACCGAAATTGTTTTTGTCGTTTTATAATTAAAAACTGAATTATTTTTTTTACTTATTCTCTACTTGAAGAATGGACTATACAAGAAACTAAAATATGATATATAAGATATTGCAAAATACTTAACGCAAATTGATGTAAGCATCTTAAACCAAAGATTTTGAACAGTTTGTCAGTGGGGCTTTGAATACAACGATAACATCTTCTGTGGATGAGTTAGACTCTAACCCACAAAAACGGAATTATGTGTATGATACTAAACTTCATCCGCTGGTAAGTATGTAGTTCTGTAATTCTGGAAAATGCTAGGTCACCTTTTCTTTCGTTACCATCACTTCCAGGTTCACTTTTACCTGGCGTTGAGAGTACGGTTAGGCTCCACTTTATGTTTTAAATAGATTTATTTGAAACAGAAAGTATTTACTTGTTCAATGATGTTGTAAAGATACATTTTTGTAATGCATACTTTAAGAGGCCATGATGAGTAAACTGAATTCGACATAAGATGATTGAACAAGGGTGTTGTGCTGTAAACCAACCAACCAACCAATAATTTTATTAAAAAGCTTGACTCAGTTCTTCGTTCGTTTATACTTATACAGAGTTATATATTTCATTTCATGTTTGACGATATTAACAGAAATAATAATGTTTGGCTTTTTTTACTACTGTGATAACGTGATTTTTTTCGTTTATGCCTGAAGCTTACGTTGTTAAATTGATATTCGGAACGAGGAGAAGATGCAAAAACTTTTTCTTGCAACTCAATCCGATCAACTTACAGGAATAGAACATGATGCTGTATTTTTGAATTGCAGTCAAAGGGAGACTCAAGAGTACTGTCTTGCAATCTGGTTTGGTTTCTTTTTTAATGTTATACTAACATTTGTGGGCTATTTTATGCCAAACCCAGTCTTCTTGAAAGACATTAGTGGTTTTATTTAACCAATGATGGGAGCGTGAATAAAGCATTTGACACCTTTCCAAACCATAAAAGTCCAAAAGTGAACGCAATAGTGCGACTGGGATTCGAACTCGTTTAATACAATGTCACAGTTACACATATTGGGCCTCTCGCTCATTAGTAAATTTCACATTCATTTATGCGAACATATATATATATATATATATATATATATATATATATATATATATATATATATATATATATATATATATATATATATATATATATATATATATATATATATAACGCTGTTTTGGTCCAACAATAGAAAATTTTATAATTTATAAAGAATAAGTCTGCAAAATGATTTCAGATTTATTTAGATTTTATATACATGTGCTCTACACTTGTTTAGAGTCTACGTTTTCTTCAGGAAACATTGACTGTTTTTTTTATTGTTGTTATTTGAGTAAAGTTTGTTTTGATAAGGTTTGATTCTTTTTTAATCCCTAGAATTTTGTCAGTGTATGTCCCACTAAGTTTAATTGATCGTGAATAATTCTGGTGTCTGCAGATATTCTTGGAATATTATTAGGTATTCATTCTTTGTGTCTAGATGCGTGTGTGTGTGCGGGGGTGTAGATGTAAACATGTAAGTATATTCATGTAAATATACATCAGATAGCTTTTGTTTTTTGTTTTTTTTTATGTAGACTAATAGATATCCAACTATAACTATTACTATATAAGATCAAAGCTTCATTAGAAGTGGCATACACTCTTTAAACTCCATGACGCAAAAATATCTCACAATACGCTCATGATTACATTTAACGCCACAATTGTATACAGTAATATCAACTATGGATTTGGAAAACTGACCATCTCGTTTTGGATAGAAAAAATACCCAGAAGTATTTACATTCAAAATGTAACAGACTAATTTCACTGATACTAAATAAGAACTCTTTCCGATTATTCAACGAAAATTGTATACAGTAATATCAACTATGGATTTGGAAAACTGACCATCTCGTTTTGGATAGAAAAAATACCCAGAAGTATTTACATTCAAAATGTAACAGACTAATTTCACTGATACTAAATAAGAACTCTTTCCGATTATTCAACGAAAATTGTATACAGTAATATCAACTATGGATTTGGAAAACTGACCATCTCGTTTTGGATAGAAAAAATACCCAGAAGTATTTACATTCAAAATGTAACAGACTAATTTCACTGATACTAAATAAGAACTCTTTCCGATTATTCAACGAAAATTGTATACAGTAATATCAACTATGGATTTGGAAAACTGACCATCTCGTTTTGGATAGAAAAAATACCCAGAAGTATTTACATTCAAAATGTAACAGACTAATTTCACTGATACTAAATAAGAACTCTTTCCGATTATTCAACGAAAATTGTATACAGTAATATCAACTATGGATTTGGAAAACTGACCATCTCGTTTTGGATAGAAAAAATACCCAGAAGTATTTACATTCAAAATGTAACAGACTAATTTCACTGATACTAAATAAGAACTCTTTCCGATTATTCAACGAAAATTGTATACAGTAATATCAACTATGGATTTGGAAAACTGACCATCTCGTTTTGGATAGAAAAAATACCCAGAAGTATTTACATTCAAAATGTAACAGACTAATTTCACTGATACTAAATAAGAACTCTTTCCGATTATTCAACGAAAATTGTATACAGTAATATCAACTATGGATTTGGAAAACTGACCATCTCGTTTTGGATAGAAAAAATACCCAGAAGTATTTACATTCAAAATGTAACAGACTAATTTCACTGATACTAAATAAGAACTATTTCCGATTATTCAACGAAAATTGCATTCAAATCCAACGAACAAAGAGAATAAAATGGCACCAACGTACGCCACCCTAAACTTGGCATTCTAAGAGGAAAATGTATAGGAAATCATAAGAAAGAATACAGCAACAACATAAAAACAGAATATATAAGATCGTGGAAAAGATTAACTGGATGACAGTTTCAAATTTAGAAATGCATATAAGGTAATATTTACTATTTACATAACTTACACCAAAAGCTATACTCTAAAATAAAATTCCCATATAACACAGCTTTAAAATTTAATGATTTTTAGATATCCTCATTAATTAGGAAAATGGACAAATTATTATTGATATTTACCTCAAACCCACGGATACCCAAAAATAGTTCCATTTCAAGAGTCAGTCTTAAAACTACTGAGAATTCATCTCAAACATCCTAGCTCCTAACATCTGCACCATAGTCACTAACAAAATTTCAGAGAAACTTGCCTTGAGGAATCACACATATTCCTTCACCAATTGGGATATTGGACTACACAAATAAATAAGTGATACGAATTAGCAGAAAAATACCATTAAAACAACATTCATAATAAATAGAAACAAAAGTTGCAATTCAAAAAATGTAGCCTACATAGCCAAATGCACCAACTGGAAATAGTTTTATATTAGCTGCAGTTAAACTCAGAACAACGAAATATATTTACATAAAAATAAGATTAGATTTTAAAAAAATAGAAAATTGAATGTATCGAGACACCTTTATGAATGTAGCGAAGGAAACATCACGATGATGTTAATATACTAGACTGATGACAACTCATTACTGAAAAAGAAGAAAAAGACTTTAAATCAACAATTAAACAGATCATAAGGATGCATACACTCACAGGCTTTAAATGCACACACACACACACACACACACACACATATATATATATATATATATATATATATATATATATGTATATAAATATATATATATATATCAAGCTGATTGACTGTAATTGAGGGTGATCTAAAGGCTTCCTTTTTAAAAGCTACTACACCGAGAAGCTGGGGAGTGCGCCACTCCTTTCCCTGGATTACTCTATGTACCCTTGATCAGTAACTCATAATTCTGTGTGTTAAGCAATGAGACATCAAGTCTTTGGTATGACTCCACCTGGGATTAAACCTCAGTCTCCCAGACTATTGGTGAACATTCTAACCATTACGGCAATGGGATATATATATATATATATATATATATATATATATATATATATATATATATATATATATATAAGCACAGAACAACTAAAAATGTACCTATGTGTGAAATAAATGAATTTTCGCAGCCATTAAACAAACCTGATCCCCTTGAAAAACATATATGTACGTGTGCATTGCTTTGCTATCATGTCTACATGTGTTTGCACAGATAGAGACCGAGAGAGAGGGAGAGAGAAAGAGAAAGAGTGAGGAAAAACAAAGGTAGAACAAAGGAGGAAAATGTATGTATGTACTATTGTCTGTGTACACAGGTGTACGTGCATATATGCATCTGTACACCCAGGGACACATGTGCTCGTAAAAACACAGAAACATAGAATATATGTATATTTTAAAGAAGTACATCGACCAGATGTCTTCACGGTCAATTATCTCCAATAGACTATTCACTGACATAAATCTGGAATTAAAGAAAACAATATATATATATATATATATATATTAACAAGTTTACAGACGTTCTCATATATATGAACACACACATACACACACCAACACATACAGAGAATACATATTATACATACAAAGAATATCGGCTGACACCCGAGTTAATTACGGACAATTGACTTCACTGGGACATTCAGAGATACAAATCATGGAATCAAGTAAGTGTTACATTCTCTCAAAACAATCTTTTATAATAAAATGAGCAACCAAAACGTAACTATTCGAAATTACCTGAAGAAAATTCAAAGTTTGAAACACGAGGAGAGCACAATTTACAGAAATAATAAAAATATAAAAAACAAATTTTAGATCATTTGCGAGCTTTTACGTATATAGGTTTGGGTTGTGTGGTTTTATGGCACATCAACCATTGAAGGTTATTAATGCTGAATCCCTTTTATACATAGAGACAGTTCTATTTCAAAAAATTCATCTTAGTTTAACTATAGTTTTTTTTGTTTACTCACAGTTAAGTGTCAAAACAGTTCTATTTCAAACAATGCAGTTTAGAATAACTACTTTATTTCAATTACATTAACAGTCATATTTCAAACAATCAAGTTTAGCATACAAAACATTTCCATTTCAAATAATTCAGTTTCCTATAAGTACACAGTTTAGTTCTATTAGGCCCATAAATAGGACCCTATTAGGTGCTAATAATCCAGATAAGAGATAATCTGGAGCAATGGCAATGGAGGGGTACTTCGCATTAACTAAAGCTCCGGCATTATTGAAACCTCACCATCAGATTGCTTAGTATCATATCCAGGACACTCTATGGGATGCCTTAACCCTCTGCAGTGATGCACTGCCCCAATCGACTGAGCAATATATATATATATATATATATAGAAAGAGAGAGAAAAAGAGGGAGATACAGAGACTGAAAGAGATACAGAAAGAGAGACAGAGAGACAGACAGAAAGACAGAGAGACAGAGACAGGCATCTATAGATTGATAGATATTTTGTGTTTGAACGAATGTATATTTTGCGTTACCTGTCTATTTTACAAAGCTTTTTTTTGGTATATCAATATTTTAAAAATGTTCTTAAACATACTTATAAATAATTCTTTGTAGAAACTTTTCTTCTTTGTAGAGAATTTTTTTCAGAAATAATTTTTTTAAAAATTCCTATTTGATCATTTTTTCCTCTAATATATATGTATATATATGTGTGTGTGTGTGTGTGTGTTTTCTGTCTGTCTGTATGCGTCCATTTTCTTCCTCAGCTATGTATATAATCAGAGGAAATATATATATATATATATATATATATATATATATATATATATATATATATATATATATAGGAAGCGCTCATAGTACAAAGTTTATCACGCTGAAAGTGGACACGTTGACCCTAGTTCAAATGCTGAACGAGACTTTTTGTATATCCCATAAGGCTTACATCCTTGGGAAAGGCTTGAATCCAACTATTATCCACCCAGCTATGGACACATAGTAGAGCAGACTGGGAATATTATCCATTCAGTTGGCACATACAAATATATATATATATATATATATATATATGTGTGTGTGTGTGTGTGTGTGTGTGTGTGTGTGTTCGTACATATGTATATATATATATATATATATATATACATATATACGCCTATATATATTTATGTGTGTGTGAACCTGTTTGAAGTTTTATTTTTTATTGTATACTTAAATCCAGTATGAGGCATGGAAATGTATTTGAGTAGAAATATTTTGTATGCATGTATTTTCGTTTCTATTCTCATGTCTCTGCTTCACAGGTCAAAGAATATTTGTACAATAAATTAAATCTCCCTGGACAATCATAATATTTGTTCCTTTTAGACGACGGTACACTTGCGCAAATTGCATAACCGTTTCTTTTTGCATAAGTATGCATAAATATACCCAGGACATTTTTGCTCCACCAAATATCTGTAATAACAAATGCTAGCACGTTCGCCCTTCGATAAACTGACTTGTTTGCAAACACTGAATATTTCCATTGAATTATTAACATTTATTCTGGTCACGATTTCGAGGGTATTTGTGAACTTCTGTCAACTTGCCATAAAGCATCATTACTAAGAAACTAATTTTGCCATCTTTTATATAATTACTGAAATTTACCTCGTCTGATAAAACAACCCGATAATGGAGCTACCGGCAATTGTTTAATTCATCAACAATGTCTCTCCAGACAAACTTAAATACTGCTTTATGATCGACGAGTAGCTGTTATTGTATATTAAGGAATATTATACAAAAATGTTGTTTCCTCTTCTTTTATTAACTCCGATCTAGTGGTTCTGAAAAGAAAACAAGACACCCCATCGTTGAGGCTTATGATAAGCTGACTTACCCGCTGTAATGAGGTATAACCACTTACGAAAAAGGGTGCTCTGCATATAATACTAAACTGCATCTAACGATAAGGATCGGATTCCGGGACTACAGGGAATGTTGAGTAAACACTTCGCTGTCAATATTCACAGGTTCATTTTAATTCGGAAGAGTAATATAGGTTGACCGGACATTGGCATAATGGTTAGATTGTTCGCCAATGGCCCGGGAGGCCTGGGTTCAATCTCAGGTCGAGTCATACCAAAGACTTTTAAAATGGTACTTGATGCCTCTTTGCTTAACACTCAGCGTTATAAGGTACGGATCAAGGGTAAAGTGGAGAAATCATGGGAAAGGTGTAGCGCCCTTCCATACACCTTGATGTAGTTGCTATCGAAAAGGGAGACTTCGGGCCACCCTCGACTATAGTCGCCAACTTTATCTTTATCTATAATATGTTTTGGTCCCATCAGTTGGTCAGATAAATCAGTTTAAAATTAGTCGTATTTAACAATGTGTAAAAACAGCTTCACAAAATATACCATAAATTTAGAATGAACACAATTCTCTGAACTCAAGGTCTACAATAACCCGAGTCAGGTTGAAATGCTGTTAAAATCAATCAATTTGAAATCAGAAAACAAAAATTAAAGACAAAATAAGGTTTACTATCGCTTCATTTGGAAATAAATGACGTCAGGTTTGTTACTTACTTAACCAGGTTGATTTTAAAGAGAATATGGAGCTTCTTGGAGAAGCATAATCGAGTAAACTAGTTTTACCAACCATAATATTTGTTTATTAAATGCTTTTTATTTTTAAAAGACGTTATTTGCACACAATCATATGTTATCAGGTATGTTAATCTTATACAATTAATCTACGCAGTTATATCATTTCGAGTATTCTTATCTATTAATGACAATTTCAAACTGATCTATTTGGTCCTGAGAAAATATTCTGGCAATTATAATCACTCTAGCTCAGAATGTACCAGGGAGTTATGGCAATAGACGGGTTAATTCACTCTTCAGAACTTGAATTCAGTTTACTCAGGACAACCCTTTAGTGAGAGTTTACTAGGGGATAACATCGGAATAGTCTAATATACGGTAATAGGAAAAAGCTCAGTTTGAGATAAAACGTAACAGAAGATCAAAAATATATTTATATATTTTATTAATTAAAATGCTGCTTCAATTAATAAGTATGTCATTTACCTATACATTTTGCCAGCACTCATCCCTTTTTAAAAGTACTCAAAATTCCCATTCTGCCATTGATGAAGTTAAAGGCCAGTAAATTGGAAATTCGTCTCAGCCATTACGAGTCAAAGCCAACGCAATTGCAAGTTATCTATACGCTAATGAGAAATTATAACCATCAATGAAAATGTCTTGCATATTAATCCATAATTAACGTTCCGATATAGGAAATAGACAGAAAATCACTGCCCTATTTTAGGATGTGAATTCGAGATGTAAATCTTGTTTATTACCATACTGTGCTTTTCATAATTATTTGAACAAACAAGCAGTGATCCCATAAATCTTGTTCACAGTTTCGTTTATTGTTTCAGCCTCAACTTTCGGCTGTTGTAGACTGTAGCCTTCTTTAGTTGTCTGATTTTTTCTATTTCTTCCGCCACGGGCAGAATGTGACGCAAGATTAGTTTTTAAGCTGAGGACAACTTTTGAGAATTCAGAGTTTTTTTATGGGTATGAGAGAGTTTCCTCGCCCAAGCTAAAGAAACCTGTCTGATTTACTATTTACAAAGTGCTGAAAGGAGAATACATCGATTCATGCCTTTCCAAATGCATTTGCTAAAAAACAAAGCAAGCAGTTTAATCTAAGATTTGAACTCTGGCTGCCAATTCTATTTTCTACGACGATAATTGTAAAGTTTTGAGCACCTCCATAAGTACACATTTTTGTATGTCTATCTGTTATATACTCACATAATAAATATGCTTATATACACATAGACATGTTCATGCAGGATACATACTGACGCAATAAATTAATCAGACGCAGTAATAAACGATGCACGCAGGAAGACTTCTTTCCAAATATATTGTACCTCTCACTTTATTGCAAGGGTTCGAAAGGGTGTTCAAGGTTTGCGTGTAAGAGGGTGTTGGAGACCGAATAGAAACTTCAATATTTTGACCCCTCACTCTTATGGCCGTCATGTTGTGTCTTTCTTGTTCTCTTGATGCTCAACCGGAGGCCTAGGGGCTCACTCTGCTGGGTGATCTGCTACATCTTATTAGCAACTTCTCAGGTCCCCAAACTCCGTCGGGGTTCCCGAGGGCCTCTTCGCCTACAACTGGCACTCGAACTCAACTGCCTCGTCGAACTCAACTAAGTTATATAATCGTTCGACGCCCACTCGATCTTTGAAATCGAATGTTTAATTGTTATCAAGCGGAAATGACTGTCATGCAGTTCACAGGCCACTCTCTTTTGGTGCATCAGTCTATGAGTATATCATGGGAATTTTTTAGCTCGTCCCATTTAATCAGCCAATTTCCGCCCACGTGATTTCCTCTCCTAACTGCCAGTGGAATGTGTCGCTTCCTTCCGGTGCGTCACCTTGAATGGCATTTTGGACCGGGTCAAAAGGTCACAATACAACATATCATAATCAACAAATTAAAAAAAAAAACAATCATTACATGATCCTTAAAATGTGGTAATAAAAAACGTTCAACATAAACGATATCACTGAGGTGTGCGAATTGAAATGATTTTCATGAACATTAGGGACAGATTTATGCTTATTCAACTCACGTCAATCAATTAGAATTCTAAATGAACAATTATTTGTTCTACTAATGTGCTCTTCATTTAACGTTCATATGACTCGTCATTTTTTAGAATTACCAGAATCATTTCCTTAATAATTTGCTTAAAGATCTGATAGATCTCTGATATTACCCTAATAATATAAATAGATGTAGATCAAAGACAGGTCCTAATGACAGTTTGAAATATGAAATATATTTTATCACACCCTGTATTTAAATTATACATACAATAGCTTTTGAGAGATTTGGGAATGAAACAATGATATTAGAAATAATAATACCAAGTAATTATTTATCAAATCTGTTTTTTTTAAACCTGTATACTAATTATCAACACTACATACAAAATAGAACTTTACTTTGAATGATATATGACACAGATCGAAAGGTTTTAAACGCATGCAGAATTTAACCTATTTTGAAACGGATCTATCTTATGTACACTTTATTTGAGGCATCGTTAATTGATAAGATGCTAATTAAGATTAAGTAATGATTATTTTATAATCATTAAGAATAAAATGTAAATAGCAAAGGGGATTCTGGTGACGTAGATTACGTTACAGACAGAGAAACAATAATTATCAATTATATATACATAATTATATGTGTGTGTGTGTGTGTGTGTGTGTTCGATTGCATATATTTGGTTTGGTAGGCAGTAATAAGAGAAAGCATTTTACATGAAATACATGTATAAGTTTAAGAATAATATATTGAAACATTCTCTCTCATATATTATATAAATATAATACTTTATCAAGAACTTGAGGGAAAGTAGTTGAATACCTACCTTTCTCAAACGTATCGGTGCTTGGTGAAATGAAAACAGGCTCGTCCACGTTTTGAACACTTGTCTCGGTGATCATTTCAAACAATGGTTATCATTAAACGATGAGTGCACACACACACACACACACACACACACACACATATATATATATATAT
>OY757911.1:78715680-78763247 GCA_963585895.1 Sepioteuthis lessoniana
CTAAAGTGTCAGATTGCATTTTTTAAATTCACCAGCTATAACAATCAGGCTTTAGTAGGGTGTATTCCAATTGCTGCTGTAGCTGTTCCTTTAAACCTGAAATCAGAAAGATTTGTCAGTCACCTCATAAGATGTATAGAAATATCATACTAAATTTTCAAGTGCCTACAACAATATTAAATGCCCATACAAAAAAAAGTCTGGAATCCTATCGAATGCACCTCGTATATATATATATATATATATATATATATACAATTTGGGAAATTGGAAATAAATTCCACAAAATGAAAAAGTAGGAAAAACACAAGGTTTCCAGTGGAAATATTATTTATTGTTAAAATTATCTGCCGGGTTTTAAACTTTCATGGGGACCTATGAATTTTTACATTAAACATAAAGATGAGAAAGTTTCTAACATTCTATTTTTGCTGGTGGCGCTCTGTTTCTGATTTATGTGATGTAATTAACTCTGAAAAATGTATTTAAAAAAACGGCAAATATTTCAAAATTCCATGCTGGGGTTGTAAAATGGAAAATATGTTTGAACCTTCCCGTAATGTTAAAAATTGAATTCATGAACACATCAGGAATTTACCAAAAACAAAACAAAACATAAATAAACATTTGACATAGTTTAAAAACTAATCACAACCTTAATTAAAGATTTGAAAACTTTACCTAAAGTACATAATAAAGAAATGCTGGAAATTGTTCAATTTAGAATTATATCAAACCACAATGCTATCAAAAAGAAACCCAACTCTTTAAATTTATTTTTTTCCTTTAGCACGATTAGTAAGGAAAAAGTTACATAATTCTTTTCATGACGTGATTTGGCTACATCGTTGATATATACTTAGGTAGATAGATTAACTTTCAAACTGACTGAGAGGAACAGAAGGAAATTGATTGAAATTAATTAAGACAGATTATTTGGAATGTTTTAGATTGGTAGAAAACAATTATATGAATATTAAAATAGATATCGTGACATGGATATTTATAAGGAAATACTTTGTTTTTTTAATAAATTCTCGAATGCTAATTACCTCACATAAATTTGAAACTAAATAGTTATATAGAAAATTGGTATTATAAAAAACTGACGTTCAAAGCGAATGTAATACCCAACAAAAGCTTGTATTCATTTACAAAATATATCATGAATCTATTTATTTTCAAGGTAAATGCCTGTGAATGTTTTTAAAAAAGTAAGGAATATAAGGGTGACGGTGATGCCAATATTTGATGATATTCTTGGAACAATCCATAAAGGTTTTGAAAAAATAGTTAAGTGAGTGAAAATCAAAAGAAAATAACCTAAACTATAGGAATTGCTAGAATAGCCATATCACTTAGAATTGTCTGATCAGCTAGATTTGTCTCATGAGCAAGAATGGTCGAAAAAATAGCAGAGAAATCAAGAGACTTGCGGTCACGTAGATTTGCAAAAAAAAATTACATTCTAAGGCTGCTGGAAAAAAATTCTCAAGGAATGAAATGAAGCATTTTTCAAGGAGATGCACTATCACCCTTACTATTCATAATAGCCAGGATGCCATAGAAAATGCACAGCCGGATACACACTCAGCAGATCACAAGAGAAGGTACATGGATGCCTCTAAATTATTTGCAAGAAATGGAAAAGAATTGGAAACTCTCATACACGCCGTTAGAATATACAACCAGGACATAGGAATGGAATTTGGAATAGAAAGATGTACCATGCTCGTCATGAAAAGTGGCAAACGACATATGACTGTCGGAATCGAACTACCAACTCAAGACAGAATTAGAACGCTCGAAGAAAAGGAAACCTACAAATACTTAGGCATCTTGGAGGCTGACGCCATCAAAGAAGTGCAAATGAAAGACACGATCCGAACAGAATATCTCAGGAGAACTAGAAAACTACTCGAGACAAAACTCTCCAGCAGAAACCTCGTCAAAGGAATAAATAATTGGGCTGTGCCCCTAGTCAGATATTCGGGACCCTTTCTCGAATGGACCAGAAAGGAACTTAAACAAATGGACCAAAGAACGAGAAAACTAATGACCATGCATAAGGCATTACACCCCAGAGACGATGTTGACAGACTATATGTATCGAGAAAAGAAGGAGGAAGAGGACTTACCAGCATCGAAGACATCGTTGACGCATCCATACAACACCTCGAAGACTACATAGAAAAACACGAACGAGGACTAATTACAACCATCAGAAACGATACGGACAACACGATAGACGAAAGAGTGAAACAACTAGGAAACAAAAATGGGAAGGAAAACAATTCTATGGCTGTTTTAAACGTCTAATAAACAAACATCTCACACCAGAAAACCTGGACATGGCTAAGAAAAGGAAACTTTAACAGAGAAACGGAATCCCTCAAAATAGCAGCAAAAGACAACCCCATAAGAACCAATCATATCAAAGCATGGATAGATAAGACGCAAAAAAAAACAGTAAATGTAGGCTATACGGTGACAGAGACGAAACTATCAATCCCATAATAAGCGACTGCAGCATATTAGCACAGAAGGAGTACAAGGCGAGACACGACTGGGTCGGCAAGGTGGTCCACTGGGAAATGTGCATGAAATTTCAATTCGACCATACAAACAAATGGTATATGCACAACCCAGCACCGGTCCTAGAAAATGACTCGCATAAACTCCTATGGGACTTTAATATACAAACGGATCACCTAATCCCGGTCAGAAGACCAGACATCATAATAATCTACAAAAAAAAAAAAAGAGAATCTGCAAAATTGTCGACTTTGCTGTCCCGTCGGACCACAAAATAAATCTGAAGGAAAGTGAAAAGAAAGATAAGTACCTCGACCTTGCTAGAGAATTGAAAAAGCTGTGGAACATGAAAGTAACGATTGTGCCAATTGTGATTGGTGCGTTAGGCACAATAAGTAAAGGATTATTAAAAGGCCTGGAAGACTTGGAAGTTGGCGGACGGGTAGAGACTATCCAGACGACAGCATTACTACGAACGGTCAGAATCCTGAAACGAGTCTTGGAGACTTGAGGAGACTTGCTGTCACTCAAACACCAGTAAGAAACCATCACCTAACACTGATGTGAAAAACTCTAAAGGAGTAAATAATAATGTGAGAGTAATGGAGATACGGATTCAAACTGGTGCGCCTGGAATTGTCCCAAAATCTCTGGAAGAGGGCTGTAAGAATTGGAAATTGGGGTAGGAATCGAGATCCCCCAAACTACACCGGTGTTACAATTGGCCTGAATACACAGAATACTGGAGACTTGAGGAGAATTCTTGTCATTCAGACTCCAGTGAAAGAACATCAGCTAACACTGGTATTAAAAAACTCGCAGGAAACAGCAATAATAATAATAATAATAATAATAATAATAATAAGAAGAAGAAGAAGAAGAAGAAGAAGAAGAAGAAGAAGAAGAAGAAGAAGAAAACAAAAACAGCAACAACAACAACAACAACAATCAGAACTTGAAGAAGCAGAAGAAGTTAAAAAAGCACAACAATTAAATCAAATGCTGTTTCATATACTTAGAACATTGCAATTGGAAAAGCGAATGACAAAGTGTAACCATTGTAAAGAGTGCTTACAATATCATTTGTCAACAAAAAATGTTGGAATTTCTGGCGAGTAACTTTCAAAGATCTCTTTATATGATAAAGTAAATGTTTTTCGTTAATTTTGCGTGTCTATTTTTGGTAAGTTGGTTATTTTGTTTTATTCATTGATATAAGAAATTTTCAACGTGTCATTTTTGTCTTTTCACGATTTTATTTTTTTTCCAAGAGGAAACTTTTACTAAGGGTGGTTTTCTTCATTTTTGCCAACTTTTTAAATTAACATCTTCGTTATATATATATATATATATATATATATATATATATATATATATATATATATATATATATGTGTGTGTGTGTGTGTGTGTGTGTGTGTGTGGCTGCCAGGTTAAGACTGGTGAATTCTGTCTTTACCAAAAAAAATTACGATTCAAACATTGTTAGTTATTGCAAATTTCGAATCTCTGCTCTCAAGTTATTCTTGAACCCAGCTGATTATTCATGATACGTTTCGGATTGTGCATGTCATATGAATGGCCAACATTTCCGTTAAGTAAGTGAACTGTGATACTGTTTACGCCGGTGATTTTATATAGTGGTGAGTAACGTGCACAAAGGTTATACCTTTTGGAAGAGATGAAAACGTAAAAAATGGCTTCATTTTTCCTCAAATTCTCCGGGCATTACTGTTCAGAATTTGAATTCTGATTTTACCTTCTCCTAATCTGTTTGCTCATCAGTTATTACGGGCACAATCTGTTCTGTTTATTGCCTATATCAGGGCCGAGAAAAGAAGTATTCGTGATTTGCACAAGAGTATGGATGAGAAATGAAATGTAAACTTCCTCAACAAGAGTTTGAATTTAACTCTTCGGGTCAATTTCCTTACAACAATGGCAGGTACTTCAAGTAGCGTACCACTCCACCCCTATATATATATATATATATATATATATATATAGCTCTTCCGTTACTGGCAGTAAGTGACACAAGGCTCATTTTTAATTGGAGTAAAGTTGGTTTGAATTAAGTGTTATCCTTCTCTCACGTTTGTAACCTCATTCAATACTAAAGAACCCCGACTGTCCTCCAATTTACACATATTTGGAGTAGATGACATGATCTTTTTCCCATGGGCATTATCGCGAAGTGAAATGCATATAATTTCAAAGACTAAAATTATATATATGCCTGTATGTATAGTGTGTGCGTGAGAGTGTGTGTGTAGGGGTGTTTGCGTGTAGACACTAGCATTTCGCTTGTGTTTGGTTCGCTATACACATTGTGTTCAATTACATTAGACATCAGGGCCGATCAGATCGGTTCAAAAATACATAAGGCGAGATGAAGTCAAACTGTGGCAAACTGAGCGCACCAGTCTTACTTAATACAAACTGCGTACTTTGAGTCATAATTCTACTTTCACTTTGACTCTCTAATTTGACTTTCACTTTCACTTTCCATTAGCTGTCATGTTTTCCGGACGTCGATAAATTATGACAGAACGTAGAGGCGCCACTGGTGGCAGTGACGTCACTTTTGATCAATATTCATCGGAGAAAGTGCTGACACAGAATGAAGCGATCAACTTACTACTCTGTAGGGACACGATCTTAACATGAGGCGAGTTGACAAAAAGAGATGAAAACAGGAAGTAATGTATGTTTGCATATTTTAAGTGTAAGATTATGTATAGGAGTTTACTTTGGGCATGTCATCTTTATTGTATAAATCATTGCAGATATTTACATATATGCACTAGTGAATTCGCTGCTCATATCATGGCAACGTGGCAAGCCCTGCAAGTGGCTTGGCTGCTTTGTTACATGCTTCCTCCGCTAACAGCTTTAAACACTATTTAACAAATTTTGACAAGTTTTAGACAATCAAGGGAATTTTTTTATCCCCCATCACTTCTGAAAGAAAAGTTCGGTAAATAAAGACTTTTTAATTTATGTTCCCACTACATTGGCCTAAGTTCGTAAATAGCCCTTTTCTCCCTAACTGATTTTTTAAAGAATTGTGTGCACAGAAATTCTAATTTATAAAAGGTTTATTATGATGGATCAAACCATTCACGTTTTGGTATATTTGAATGAGGTAGTGTGAGTCGGAAGACAAGGTTCACTCAGAGGGGTTAGATACTATAGGTTTGATTTAAAACGTGTTTGGTTGGTTTGCGTCCGTTAGATTTTGCCAGTAACTTATTATCCATCTATTACCTTAGAATACTAAGAAGTTTTGTTTTGCATATTACTTTCTGTCAAATACATCTTAACTGTCACATTATTTCAGATTCACATCATATATTGAGTAATATATATTACTTATTATAAACCTTATCTATAACCAGCCTAGTCGACTGGAGCTGTAAAATACACCGCCTGTATCTCTGCAGATGAGTAAGACCCTCCAAACGAGTGCCCTGGATATGAGATTAAACAATCTGATGGAGAGGTTCAAGCCTCGGAGGTTTAGAGAATGTTGAGTACCTCTTTATTAGCATTGCTCCAAGGTCCATTCTTATCAGCGTGGTAACACCTGATAGGGCCCTATCTATTGATCCAATGGGACAATCTAAGTGTGCCAACAAATGATGGATGTTAAATTATGAGGGTTATGTCGCAATACTTGAAACCATTGAGCTGTGTGCAAAAAAAGAGCTCAGGCACATTTAAGAATCTTATTTAAAAAATTTATTTACAAATCATATGAATAAATGAATATATATATATATCTATCTATATATATATATATATATATATATGTGTGTGTGTGTGTGTGTGTGTGTGTGTGTGAGTGTAAAAACAGGATTAGGCATTAAATTAACAACAATGGTTGATATGCCATAAAAACTAAAACAAACATTACCTTTTATTGGTATCTTTTTACAAATTTATTCATCCATTCACTGTAAATGACAGAGAAAAAATGAAATTTTCCCCCGACGGATTATGCCTCTTTACATACAGATAATCCGTATAGTTCCAAATCTGTCATCTAAGGACAAACAAACAGCTTCATTTAGAGCAACTAAATTTGCTTCACATACTTAATAATCCATGCTAAAGATTTTAATATAAAATATATATATTTATATTCCTCGTTTTTTTTTTTTAAAGTGTCAAAACACTCGACAAGAAACCATTTTGATAATGGATAAAACTAATCGGACAGAAGGCAAATTAGAAAACTTTAAAAGAAACTATAAGAAGAAATATCCGACTAATACAAATATTTGCATTGAAGCAACACTTTCCAATAAAAAAATAGACATAGATAATGTAAAGCAAATATTCTTAAATCGTAAAAATCATTTTTAGAAAGTTATGAGAAGGAATTTAATAATAATTTTAGAATTATCAGTTATAAGAGGATCGTAACCTGAGAGTTAGAAAAAAATCTATGTAATGCACGTTTGTTTATTTAAACAGTTAAACAACTGAATATATATATATATATATATATATATATATATATATATATATATATATATATATATATATATATATATATTGAATAGATTATTTAATAAAAACACTTTAAAAATCAATTACTCATGCACCAAAAATATGTCGAAAATAATCATTAACCACACTAAAAGTAACTAGCAAAAATAAAGGTGGAAAATAAAGAAGTAAGTAAACCCTACCGCAACTGTAGAAATAAAGAAGAATGCTCCTTCGGGGGAAATGTAACACAGAGAATATTGTTTACCAAGCCATCATTTCCAGTTATGAAGATAAACTAAATAGCAAAGTTCACGTAGAAATGTCATCGTTAAACTGGAAGCTTATGTATATTAACCATAGACAATCATTTAAAAAGCCCTTACTCAAAAATCAATTTATTCTATATAAATACAACTGGATAAGAAAGGACAGGGTGTTAACCCCAATAATAGATGGGAAAATCTTGAAAAAATGATCAATAATAAACACTTTAGGTGTAATTCAGGCCCAGATAAAAACATTAATATTATAAAATATAAAGATATTATTAACTTATTGAATGGAAGAAAATAATGTATTTGTGAATGAAGACATAACAATAAATAGCTAATATGATATCAAATAATTTATTGTCAAATCTTGTTAAATCAATTTATAATAATTTTTATAATGTAAACATTCATTACTAAAAATAGGTTAGTTTATATATTCAAACTAAGATAATTATATAATTAATTCTCTTACGTCTTATAATAATATGATTGAAAACTTTTTCCTTAGATAATAAAATAAAAAAATTGAAAATAATAACTATAACAAAAATATTTTTTTTTGTATACAGAACTAAAACAAATTATTAAAAAATTTGAATAGGACCTATATACCAGAAAATATAAATATAAATATTAAGAGAGATGAGTATTTCTAGGAAACAAGTAAACATTTGATTACGTTAAAAGATTACTAATATTTAAAAAAAAATATTTATTCGAAAATGTAATAATAACTTTTCAAATAAAACTGAAATTATAAAATCCCTATATGGCTATCAAATAATACGTCTCAACCTGAAATCATGTTACTGATATGATATAAACAAAATTAATAACGACAAAAGCCGTAGATAAAAAGAAATATTTCGTAGCCGTTAATTTTTAAGTAAAATAGATTACAACGCAATATAACATCAAATATATGGCCGGCGCTTAACGAAAAAATTAGAAAAGAGTAACCAAAATCCATTAGAATTCTATCTGACGAGGTTGAATTAGTGGAATAAATTTATGAGGAAAATGGAATACTGTATCTAAATTTCTGTTTTGGTTTGGTTTGGTTTGGTTTCTTTGTTTAATGGCATATCAACCTTGAAATGTGTTTTTGATTCCTCGTTTTTATATATATATATATATATATATATATATATATATATATATATTGCTCGGCAGGTATATTTTGTATTCAATTGCCATGCATTGTGCGCTCATTCTTTTGATATTCACAATCCTTGTATATATATATATATATATATATACATATATATATATATATATATATATATATATATATATATATAAGTAAACTATAAGATTCTGATAGTGTGAAAAAAACAAATGAT
Organism: Sepioteuthis lessoniana; assembly: GCA_963585895.1. NCBI lineage: Eukaryota > Metazoa > Mollusca > Cephalopoda > Myopsida > Loliginidae > Sepioteuthis > Sepioteuthis lessoniana. The sequence continues at coordinate 78,724,328 of OY757911.1, forward strand.
ACAATTAGCAAAACAAGATCATACAAACTATTATCTGGTAAAATAACCCAATAAAAATGAAAAGATTAATGGCACCCGTACTGTTTGAAAATAAACAAATAATGCTTCGATGCTTAGCGAAAAGAAAAAAACACCGCCGGCAGAACAATCTAAGCTTAACGTAAAAAAAGTGCTCGATTCACTAAATAGAGTGAATTTGAGTCAGATTCTTCCTGCTGATAAATTTCGTAAAACCACGGTAGATTGGTCATACTCTGTTGGCTTTACCACTTTACGTATATATATATATATATATATATATACATATATATATATATATATATATGTATATATATATATATATATATATATATATATAATATGGTAGAGTTTTAAAAGATATATGCTAACAGGTAACTCATAACTCGCATTAAAACTTCTTCAAATCTGAGTGAATTTCGGCAGCATATTCTTTGCCCACACAAGTGATTATTGTGTTTGTAACGGGGCAACTGTAACTTTCCATATATGTATATATATATATATATATATATATATATATAGACAGAGAGAGAGAGAGAGTAAGTATAGGTTCAAAGTTCTTCTGTCTCTGACCAGAGATTACACGTTAGTTTTCAAATGTACTACTATAAGACATAATGTTGTAGGATAAAAAATAAATAAATCTGTGGGAAAATTGTTTTACTTTTAACTCCTGAACTTGCCAGTTGCTGAAAATAAGTGGTCCTAATGATCCACTAAATTTCCATTTGGCATATCAGTTAGAGCATCCGCCAATGGTTCCATCTCAGGTCGATGTATACCAAAGAATGAAAAAATTGGACTTGATGCCACTTTCCTTTACACAGTATTATAAGTTATGGATCAAGAGTAAGTGATGCAATCTAGGGAAAGGAGCAGCTCCCTCCCTTATTGTAAGGTTTTATAGTATTAGCTATTGAAATGGAAGCCTTTGGGTCACTCTTTACAAGGCTTGGTCAACTTTACTTAATATGTATGTATCTTGTCATCCACAGACAGGATATTTCGTTGTATTACAACTGTTCAGTGTGGCTAGACACGCAGTACATTTCAAGTTGGGATCGAAACCCGCCTAACTTTACGCTAGGCATGGGATCTAACCACTCAGCCTTTTCAACGACCTATATCAACTCAGGACGCAAATTTATTAGCTTTCGCTTGTTTACATTTTGCGCAATCAGTTACCAGGGTGCTCAATGTGTAAGAATATATATATATATATATATATATATATATATATATATATATATATATAATAAGAGTAAATACTTTTAATGAAACTAAAAGGTCCCGTACCGATGATTTATATATATATATATATATATATATATAACGTGCTTTTATGAGTCATTATCACTCTTTGCATATTTGTAAAATCATCGGTACAGGACCTTTTAGTTTCATTGAAAGTATTTACTCTTTTGTTCAAAATATGATATTGCTCTTGGAAAATGATAGAATATATTTCGGTGAGATATTGACTCCACTTTCAGTTTTTTTATGCTTTCTATCTGGAATTAAATTGTGGCTCTATAATAGCATCAGGTCATAGCTATCTGGTTTCACACGTGTATCTGAGTATTCATTCTCAACTGGGCTGGGTTATTTTTCCTGTCGGACTCGACAAAATCGAGATGAAGTTAGGCCCACTTTTCTAATTCGAGGTGTTTACTTCCCATTTCATATAGAGGAGGTTGCTTATTGTAGTGATTAATCATTGAATGAAATGGAATCTGCTACCCGATTTCAAGCACTGCATCAGGCTGTTTGTGTTTTACTGGCGCTCATCTCCTTAGGAAAAGCATGAATCCATCTCTTCCCTTCTCACCGGCAGTTATAGGTAAATAATCGGAGAGATTGGGTTCTTTAGCATTAGTAAGGAAATCAGTCTTGAAGAAGGAAATCTCTGAATTTAGACATGCATTACTCTGCTTAAAATTACACTTGTGTCACATCCTGCCAGTGGGTGAGTGTTGAGGTAAATACATAACTCTCATTTCATATAAAAGTGTTAAAAGTCGACTGATTCCCTCACGACATAAATATGAAATTTCACTATTGGCACTATTGTAATTGTGAGACTCTAGATAAGACCAAATTTTTGACAAATTCCTTTGGCATTAATACGAATTGAGTGGAGTTTCAGAGTGTAGCAACCGTGCGCTTTTTAAGCAAGGAATAAACGCTCACTCAAAGATACATACGCATTCACGCCAACATACACCTTCTTATATCTATATCTATATTTTAAAATGTATTGGTCCACAAATGATTTCAAATTTGGTATTTTAGTTTTTACTATTTCATAAATATGTGCTCGACGCGTTTTTTTTTTTTTTAGACATGAGGTTTTTTTTTTTTCCTGGAGATTTAGAAAGGTTTAAATTCCTGTTGCAGCTTTTATTGTAAAATTGTTTTAATCGGAAGTGACTTTTTTTAATATTCCAGCATTTGCAACCAAATGACTCATAGGAGTTAATTATTCGTGAAAACTTCTGACCTATATAAATATTCTTTGTATACATTTGTAAATGCTTTTTGAATATATATATATATATATATATATATATATATATATGCTAAGATGTTATTATTTCTTGTGTAATATTCTCCAACCAATTCTGACACGATTAGGTACTATTCATTAACAAACTCTTCTATATTATAACTCTTGAATTAGATACAAAATTATAAGATAACATAAAAGTAAAATTGCATAATAAATATTTATTCTTATACTGCTGCATGTTCATCAGTTTTGTGTCCGTATTCTATTCCTCAAGTTTATGGTAATAAATAATATTTGATAAGATTCCTTTTTATTGTATAACGCTCCCAGAAATAGTAAAATTCTTGTATATTTCGATACAAAATAAAAACAATGACTAATTATTAGAAATTATTAGATCCCCACACATGGCCGCGCAAAAGCAGGGCGACCAGCTCGAACGTACATTCAGCAGCTATGTGAGGATACAGGATGTTGTCCTGAAGACCTACCTAGGGCGATGAACGATAGGGAGGAGTGGCGAGAGAGGGTCAGGGATATCCGTGCTACCAGCGCGATATGATGATGATGATGATATATGAATGTGGATATAAGTATTATTATAACGCTTTGGAAAAGATTACTGCATTGAAGACTTATCTTTTATTTTAAGATTAATTTATGTTGCAGTCCGCTGAAAAGAGATGAAACATTCAGAAATCTTCCACAGAGACACTCGAAAACATTAGAAGATAAAGAATATAAATTAGTGAAATGGTCATTTTAACTCGCTATTCTCGGTTGGTTTAATCCTTTATCTTGAAGACGGGAATTTTTTAACAATTTGTCTGCAGTAACTCATCTGCTTGAATCATGCCCATTGCACAGAAGTAAATTAAATGAACCAAGGCGCCAATTCTCAGAACAGTCAGTTGAAGGTTAGTCTCGTAGACAATTGATACTCTCTCTCTCTCTGTCTCTCTCTCTCTCTCCATATATATATATATATATATATACATGTGTGTGTGTGCGTGTGTGTGTGTGTGTGTGTGGTTATTGCTTATTTTTATTACTACCTCACTTGGTGAATTAATGGTGGACCAAAAAGTAGGCTCCAGAAGGTTCTTGCGTAAAAAGAAATTATTCAGATTTAAATACTTCTTTTTCAACCTACTCCTCACTCACAGTTCTCTTCTCGTGCCCCATTCCTTTGCCTCACCCTTTCCCATATGTGTATATATGTAAAGATACATTCCATTACATGCTCAGAAATGCGTATATACGCATGTGCGAGCGATGGCATATACACAAGCGTTCAAAAATTCAGGAGCATTCAGACTTAGGTACACATACACACAAACAAACTTCCCCTTCCAACACTAACAAAACACAAAAAAATTAAGCGTATCCATCGATCTTTTTAAAAACCTTTCATTCTGTATAATGAATGGGTAAAGTATGAAATCCAGGGTCACAGATCCACCACGTAATATATATATATATATATATATATATATATATATATATATATTTCATTTTTTGAAATAGGATGACACCGGATGTAGTTTTACTTGCCATAATTCTTGCTACTTATTGTTACTTGAAGGTTTTAGGATCGCTTTAATAGACAGGAGAACAGTGGGGTTTTTTTGTCTGGTTGTAAATGTGCAAAATTTATTTTATTTCCATTTCGTATTTGATCTGATGAAGTCCTGTTAATTTTTTTAGAGCATAGATTTATATCAATGCTTGTAATAGGATGGAAATAAATTTATTATCCTTATGTGACCGATTATTGTTTTCTGTGGAAAAATTGATTTGCTCAGTGGATTTTTTTACATTTAGCCCTCTACCTTAAATTTAATATTCTTTATATTCTACTTTTGAATATTTTTTATATGTCCTGATTGGAATTTCCCCCATTCCATATTTACTGGATTGAATAAGATTATATATATATCATCATCATCATATCGTGCTGGCAGCACGGATATCCCTGACCCTCTCTCGCCACTCCTCCCTATCGTTCATCGACCTAGGTAGGTCTTCAGGACAGCAACCTGTATCCTCACATATCTGCTGAAGGTACGTTCGTGCTGGTCGTCCTGCTTTTGCGCGGCCATGTGTGGGGATCCATAAGAGTACATCTCTTATGAGTTCATCTCTGCTTCTCCAGCAATGTCCTGCATGTCTGGTTCGCCTAACTTGAATAGTTTTCGTGATAGGGGGCAGGTGGCCGTACAGTTGGTGTCTTGTGGGGTGTTGCTGCCAGCACTTGTTGAGGATTGCACGCAGCATTCTTGTGTAATTGCCATATAGTTTCTTCTCCAGCCGTTTTGTTAGCGTCCATGTAGTGCATCCATATAGCAGTATCGATGTGAGAGCTGCCTGGAAGAAACTGCGTTTCATTTTATCGGTTAGGTCTGATTTCCATATAGTCGATAGCCTATTGATAGCTGTCCATGCTTTCGTTAACCTCGTTTCGATGTCCTTTTCGGTTGTTTCGACGCTGCTTCCTAGGTACGTGAATTTGTCTACTAGTTCAAGAGGGGTTCCTTTTAGAGTGGAGATGTCCCCCGTTTGGTTATAGCACATATATTCCGTTTTGTGTGCATTAACATGGAGGCCTATGCTTGCTGCTGCTCGTTCCAAACTATGCAGAAGTGTTTCGGCTTGGTCAGGTGTATTTGCCAGTATCGCTATGTCATCGGCGTAGTCGGCGTCGGTAATTGTTAATATATATATATATATATATATATATATATATATATATATACATATATGTATCAGAGTAAGCAAGCACATACAGATTAAAGAAAAAAGATAAAATATAAAAACGAATATCACATTAAAAAACGATATTGGAGTAAAAAGTAAAGCAGAAGGAAAACATATCAGGGTAAAAAAAGGGGTATCCAATTTATATAAATAAACGACTCTTGTGAATAAAGATATCAGAGCCAAAAAATACTATTTCTTTGTAAAAAAGAGAAATCTGAGTTTTAGAATTATATCTAGATAAAAGAATAAACATATCATTGTAAAAAGAGTTTCAAAGTAAGAAAGTTATACCTGAGTGAAATGATATTAGAGTAAAGGAAAAGGATATCAGAAAAATAGTAAATATATTGAATAAAACATGGATATCAGTGTTAAAAATATCAAAGTAAAAAGATGAATATCAGAGTATAAAACGAAAAGGAAAAATTATGTATCAAAGTAAAAAATAAAATATTAGTGTTAAATCAAAAGATGTCAGAGATTATAAAATATCAGAGTAAGAAAGATATCAGTGTAGAAAACTAAACCAACAAAGTATATATATATATATATAGTCAACCACAGAGAGATATGTATTCGTTCAATCAGAACTCATCAGTGTGGCTAGACAGTACCTCCCCATAGCTGGGATCGAAACCCGGTTGACTCAAACGCCAAGCAAAGCTACTAATCATTTAGCCACGAGGAGATATTAGCTACGAAGTGCATTTATAAACGTTATGAATCACAATTACTATGTTTACATACATCCGTTCAACGGCCGCCGAGATCTCAATTCAAATACGAAGAGACTTGCAAAGGCGCTAATATATATATATATATATATATATATATATATATATATATATATATATATATATATATATATATATATATATCGGGGTTACAAAATGTTATAAGAGTAAAACACCACCACCTTAAAAATCGGCTATACGTCCTAAGTTTCTTTCTTTGACATGTTTCTCGATAAAGTTGTTTGCAGATAGTCTTGTTTGCAATTTCTACAAACATAGTTCAAATTCTCATTTTCGAACGGCACATTAGTGAACATTGAAGAAAATCAATAATTCAATATATGAGAATTGGTTCTTGATTGAAAGAGTCGCATGTATCACAATAACACAAAGAGTTAATCGATGCTGAAGGGTAGGTTTATCATGCTGCTTTTCTAGATTTGTAGAAACTTCACAATTTAGAGATAGGTTCAACACAATTTTCTAGAAATGATTTCACCAATTTAGTCTTGGATGCACCTTCATAAATAACAATAAAGCATTTTAAATTTTTTTAAAAAATATATTAAAGCCGATGTATTTATTACACCGCTTTCATCTTCGGATTTCGGTTCATCTCGTAAAGGAGGGACGAAATTAAATGAAATAGATCCCGAATCTCGACCATTTCTGCATACGTTACTCATAAGCGATGTACTCCGTGGAACGCTTTACACGGACGATAAGTGTTTTTCAGACTACTGGAACCTATCTACAACAGGCCAGTACTGATACAGAATGTAGCATGGAAGACCTGACTGAAGCAACTTACTTGATTGTACCAATAGATACCCAACCCTCCACCACTACAGAATACAAAACAAATTCAACTTTTAAGTGGCGTACAATTGGTCTGAATTTCAAGTTTTACTTCTCCTAGAATGGTTGCCTTAAAAAATGCTAAAGAACTCACTCTGATCGGCTATTTTTTAATGTGTAGGAAGAGGATAATTGAATTCAAACATGTGGATTTGAACCTAAGTCTCCAATTCCATTTCCTACGACGATTACCCTTACACTACGGATGCATCCTCGTGCACAAATGATTTTAATGCATGAGCCAGTAGACATACAGGGTCACTAAATTAATTCTGAACACACCAGCTCTCTTCATGACAAATTTGTCACGATATGTGTCTCTAGTTCACGACGATGTTCTTTCGCAGTGAAAAAAATCTAGTTGCATTTCAATTGTAACAAACAACGGATTTTTTATTCCATGAAATTTATCTTAAAAAGCGAAAAAAATATCCGTTAAAGTTCCAAAATTATGGAAAAAAAATTATCAACATTTATTTAAGTCCTCAAAAACTTTCTGCGGATTTAGTACAAAGAATTAATTTCACTGGAGTAAAACAATTCAAATTTGATAAAAATCAAAGCGCTGAATGGGTTATTACTTTTCCCCCAAAATTGAAAAAACAATATAAAAGTGTTTCCATTTTATTTAGTTTATCAGTTTATTTTTTTTATTTTATTGTATTATATATATATATATATATATATATCTATATATATATATATATAATATATATAAGATGGACTCCCTCATCGTTTTCCATCTATTAAGAACACAAGGTTATAGTCATTTCTTATGCTTGTATCTCGTATAACACTTTAAACGAACCACAGATTTGCATGCAAATTCTCAGACTGAGCATGCGAGAGAGACATCTTTAATGCTTTGAGATGCTGGAAATGGTTGTTTTTTTTTTTTAAGTTCTTGATGGTTTTGCAGCAGTTTGGTCTCAAACCCTAGTGAACTGAAGCAACATATTTGATTGTACCAATACATATAATCGGAGTAATGGATTTTATTTTCTTAGCTTGTTTGTGATATTTCTCTTTCCGTTATGAAGCTGGTTATAAATGAGGATCTTCAGAATTCTTTCTCTTTCTCTCTGGCTCTGTATCTGTCAGTCTGTCTCTCTATCTTTATATATATATATATATATATGCTAAAACATTGCAACTGTATAATCAACAAAGGCCCTCATCAGATGATGTCACTATTCTAGTCATGGTTTTGGAACTAAAGCAGTATAACTGCTTATAGATAGCGCCTCAGCAACATCTAATTGTTTCAGCTGACTTTGAGAATGCTGAATCATCACAACATTCTTTATTCTAATCACTATTCTCCAGCAATGAAGTTTAAATTCAATCTGAACGAAAAAAAATTTAACAAAAAATCATTTCGATTTTTAAATCTTTTTTATAATGTAGTTGATGTTTTAGCAAACGGCATAGGTCTCCATGTCAACGCAGAAAAAGCATATATATGCCTTAATGAAAGAGGAGAAATCTCCACACTAAATGGTAGGTCTCTGAAACTGTAGATAAATTTACCTACCTCGGAAAGCAATGTTTCCTCGACGGAAAATAGCATCCAAAACATGACTAGCGAAAGCATGGAAGCCATCGAGAAGGTATCGCTCATATGGAAGTCAGACCTATTCGATAAAATAAAAAACAGTTTTTTTCAAGCTGCTTTCGTGTCACTACTACTATATGGATGCTGACTAAGCGTATTGATAAAAAGCTTGACGGCAATTACAGAAAATGCTTCGAGCAATATTAAACAAATACTGGAGGCAACACCCAACAAAACTGCAGCTGTACGGCCAAGTTCCACCCATCTTGAAAACCATCAAGCTGGACGAACCACACATGCTGGACACTCTGGAGAAGTAAGGACGAATTCATAAGCGATGTACTCCCGTGGAACCCTTCACACGGACGATGAAGTGTTTGCCGACCAGTGGAACCTATCTACAACAGGCAGTACTGATACAGGATCTAGCATGGAAGACCTGACGGGAGCTACAGACAAAGACACGTGCGGTGAAAGAGTGCTAGGGAAATTTTGTGCTAGTGCCACAGCATGATATATATATATATATATATATATATATATATATATATATATATATATATATATATATTTGTATGCATTAATTAGAAATAGAAATCACCACATATTAAGAACACGTAGGGGTTTCTATTTCTTATTAATTAAAAAAAGTTATTGGAAATATCAATCTATTAGCAAGGTTTTTCACCTGTAGGAAATGATGATTTTAACGAAAGTTGAAGTGACTTCAACTCTTCACAGATCACTAGGATTCTTCTAAATATTCTTGCTGATTTTAAAAGCTCACCAAATCTTTTTTCAAAGATCTTGTTAAATGTTTAATGGCTTCGTCTTCGATTCATTCCACGCACCGTCTCCTTCATCTTTTTCATTTTTTCTGCTCTCTGGCCAGGACTAAATATTTGTCGATGGGTTCGTTTTCATTCATTTTATTCTGCACTATGTTGGAACGTCAAAATCCACTAGGAGACAAATTATTTTCTTCTGGTTAATTTAAACGAGAATTGACCTTCTGGCTATAATTAAGTGAGACATTTGTATCTTACAATCCTAGATAATTTGTGCCTATCCTTTTCAAGGACAGGTTAGCGAACTCTGTTCATTTTATATGCATGCTTTGTGTGTAGTTTCTTAAATACTTTTGAACTTAGTCATATGATACCCTATTAAAATAAATCTTCTCATAGTCCTTTGTTTTCAAGAAATCCTATCTAATACTAATAATTATAGATTTTCAAGAAATTATTTCCATTAAATGGCAATCATTCAATTGCACACCGTTATATGGTTTCAAATAATTAATAATAGTGATAATGATCTTTAGCAAAAATAATATATTTTAGTAACTATTCTTAATAGGAATAATTAACAGTTGTATGTATTAAGAATTCTAATCCGATTGTTATAGTTTCTAAAATGAACTATTTAGCCAAAAAATGGGTCGGTAAAAAGTACCACCACTCCAAGTCCGAGTCAACCTGAGAGTTCTCGTAATAAAGGAGTACTTCACACTCCTAATAACCTCAGATCTGGAGCCAAACCATCAGATAGTACAGTGATTTATGCATGACTTCCTCTTTTTGGAGTGGGGATCATTCTCCTTAGAAGAGGACTCAGTCGGTGTATTTTAAGCACTGCCACCTGAAAAGAGAGCAGCCCTAATTTTAAATAGTAGGCTAGCATACATAAACAAAACCATTTCATCTTCGTGAATCATAAAAGATACTCGTGACCTCTGTAGGAAAAAAAAATGTGTATGAATAACTGATATATATATATATAAGTAAGTAAGTAAGTAAAGTGGGCGACCATAGTCGAGGGTAACCCGAAGGCTCCCTTTTCGATAGCTACTACACCTAGGTGTAGGGGAGGGCGCTACTCCTTCCCTGGATTGCTCTACTTTACCCTTGATCCGTACCTTATAATGCTGAGTGTTAAGCAAGGAGGCATCAAGTACCATTTTTTGAGTCTTTGGTATGACTCGACCTGGGATTGAACCCAGGTCTCCCGGGCCATTATGTTGTTAAATTCTCCTTATATTTGTATGTATGTATTTTTGCATGCATACATGCACGTATGTATGTTAATGAAAACAATAACATCTCACAACAAGAAAATGTTTAATGAAATATACTTTAAATGCCCAGTTCAATTACGTACCTTTCGACGGGGTTTAAACTGCAATCTAGTGATGAATCACCGGTTCTGGAGAGTTTGGAGTTATACTTCATAGTCATTAATCCAAGGTCCAATCAAAAGTGGAGTGATAGCATCTGTTAGGGTCCCATCTATGGGTCACATAGATCTGTTTGAAAATGAATTTGTATTATATACGAATACAAGAAACCATAGAACCAAGTGAAAAATTTGGGAAACTAAACAAAAGAAATGACATTAACATACAATAAACGCCGCTTTATAATCTCTTTAAATAAAATAACCTCAAATGTTGACAAGTCGTTAAATTCAATCAATCAAATCTAATTCATTTTACAATAAATAATTTTTTGATTCTTGTTGCGTAAAATGTATTTTTTTAGTTATCCAAAATCATAATTTTGCGAAGATGATTGCAAAATTTACTCCCTAAATCGAAGCATCAGTACCATCATTGACCACAATTTTAACAGGAACCCAACTAATTACCTGGTCGTATTGTATACCCTCGGCATGGTCAGTGAAAAGAGAACAACCTAAACCCCGTTGATTAGAAATTCCCCGAAGATTATTGAGTATAACAGGCACTGAAAGAGCGCTGAAGTTTGCACCAGCGGAAACATTGAAGTTCTAGGAATAGTGCGCGCCCATTACATCGATTCCTCATCATAGAAATACAAACCAAAATTATAACGTCTGATTTGTCTATATTTATTTGGTATTTTATTTACATATGAAAGTATATCTCTCTATTTTACATCTAAATGTAAATATATGGAAATAATTGTTACAGCTTACATGCCTATCAAAAGCATGACGTAATATTTGCTTATATAATCATTCCTTGACTGACCACATATTTCTTTAATATCAGCTAGGACTTCGGTAGATGAACTAATTGCAAACCTAACCATGCATATATACATTATTATCATAAAACCAACCACGTCCTATCAATGTGCATTTTTTGTCCAAGCCTCTTGCATAAACCCAGCAAAACGAACAATAAATGGATACAATTTCGCTTCGCTTTTCTCTGTGCTCATTTTTGTTCTCGTCGACATTTACTTTTTCTTCCCCTCATCGTGGATTCCAGATAATAAATGAGTTTGCAGGAAGAGCTTTCACATTTGAACTCTCTGCAACCCTTACAATTTTCTATTACCGCTGCCGGGCAAAACGTTGTGACTTGCTTGTTACTCACACGAACGTTAACTGCATTTCGGAATGAACACTTATCGATGTGATGGAGAATGGGCTGCCTCTAAATTTAGCACGATCTGTGTGAAACATGAATTACAATAATAATAATAATAATAATAATAATAATAATAATAATAGAATTATTACGAAGAAGAAGAAGAAGAAGAAGAAGAAGAAGAAGAAGAAGAAGAAGAAGAAGAAGAAGAAGAAGAAGAAGAAGAAGAAGAAGAAGCTGGGGGATGGAAGAGAGGAGAATTTGAGAGGTGTGAAAACCAATGCGAATTATAAGCAGAGTGGGGAAAACCAATGGATAAATAGAGAAGAAGGCAAACACAGAAGAAGAAATCTAAACGTCTACAATACTCATAAAGAGAGCAACAAAAAAAATAGAGAAACTATTCATAGACGCATTTTCGAAGATTATAAAGAAGAGAAAAGGTTTGATGAAGGCGTGTAATGAAAGAGTGAAAAAGACAGATCGGATGAAAGAAGGATAACGCCACTCAGATGGATTATAGAGGAGACATGCAGTCACTTAATCTACGTGGAAATGAAAAGTTACCCACTGGTGCGAAAAATGAATGAGGGAAAATAATATATGACTACTGATGTAACATCAGTTGTGATATAGTCTGCTTCTACTACTACTACTACTACTACTACTACTACTACTAAATAATAATAATAATAATAATAATAATAATGATAATAATATGAGGGATAATGAAGAAATCGGAAGAGTTGAAAATAAGTCAAAAAGCATGAATGTCTAAATGAGATTTGTGAGAAAGAAAGGAGAGGGAGTGGGAGAGAGAGAGAGAGAGAGAGAGAGAGAGAGAGAGAGAGAATGAAAGAGAAAGAGATAAATTGAAAGAGAAAGAGAAAGAGAGAGATAGAGAATAGAGAGAACACATTTAAAAAAAAAGCCCATGGTAAGAAACGGGTGAAAGGTGAAAAAAGAAACGAAGTCAGAAGATTAGAATAAAAGCCATAAAACAGAAAAAGAAAATAAAGATAATCTCGGAAAAGAAAATCCAAGAATAAAAAGAAATAGGAAAAAAAAGAAAATTTAGAACTAAAGTAAGATGATTACATATAAGAAATAATTAAAGAAATAATTATAGTGTGCAAATGGAAAAAGTATTGGAAACTGAAAGTGAAATGGGTAAAAAATGTAGACAAATGTATTAACGGTGTACAAAAGTAGCCAGCACCTTTCTTGTTTTTTGTTGTTGTTTTTTTTCTTAATGACACTAGAATTTTTTCACGTTTAATAATTTTGACTTGAAGTAAAGACTTTTAAGAGATATGAGAAATACAGATTTTGTGAAAGAAAAAAATGAAAGAAAGAAAGAAAGAAAGAAAGAAGGAATCGAAGTAAAGACTCTCCCGAGAAACTGCCAAAATGAAATACAGTTTTTGTGAAAGAAAAAAAAACGAATGAAAGAAAGAAAGAAAGAAAGAAGGAATCGAAGTAAAGACTCTCCCGAGAAACTGCCAAAATGAAATACAGTTTTTGTGAAAGAAAAAAAAATGAATGAAAGAAAGAAAGAATGAAAGAAGGAATCGAAGTTAAAGACTCTCCTGAGAAACTGCCAAAATGAAATACAGTTTTTGTGAAGAAAGAAGAGAAAGAAAGAAAGAAAGAAATGAAAGAATAAATGAATGAAAAAAGAAAGGAAGATGAAGGAAATAAAGAAGCAGGGGAGGAAGGAAAAGGAAATAAAAAATAAAAAACGTATGAAAGAAATAAAGGCCGATAAAAGGAAGAAAAATATATAAAGATCAAATAAATAGAGGAAGATATGCGTGAATATGTTGCAGGGAAGAAGAAAAGAAGAATGGCGTATTTAAATAAAGAAAATAAGAATATGAAAGAATAAAAAAATAAAATAATTAGTTGAAAAGATGCAAAATGGAAAAATTGTGAATGAAGGAAACCAGAGGATGAATTAAAAAAAGGGAGGGAAAAATGACATATATGTAAAAAAGGATAAAGAAACATAAAGTAATATGTTATTAATACACATGGAAGGAAAAAATAAAAAGGAAGGACAAAATGAGACAAAGGAAGCTATAAAGAAAAATCATAAAGTTGTCTGAGAGATTAATATGTCCATCCACAGAAAAATGATCTATATTAGGCTGCGTGCACGGCGTGTTGCGAATATTTGCTCGAGGCGTCGTTTCACTCAGCTGAGATGATCTCTGGTCTGGTCATTTTATGCAATAATGACTTTTTCGAAGGCTGCCTTGACCGGGGCAAAGGAATCGACAATGAGCTAAAATCCCTACTTAACACCATTTTCTGACTAAGCTTTGAAGTGATACACTGGAGAGATTTCAGTGAGGTTTACATTTGCTCATCACAAAGAAAGTTAATATCATATCGCATAATTACTCATATCCTTCCCTCATATAATTGTTCAAACTAGAATATGTATATCACACAGGCGTAAAAGCATGCAGATACAAAACATACACACAACTCTCTCTCTCTCTCTCTCTCTCTATATATATATATATATATATATATATATATATATATATATATATATATATATATATCACGTCTATTTTGGTATGTACGCGTTGACTTAAAACACAGAAGAGCATTACATTCTTGCATAAATATTTATATGTTTATAATAAGGACAGGCACAAAATTTAGTTTTTGATTTTTACTGATTAAATGATATAATTCAATAATTTAAAACCAATAGATCTTTAGAACCCTTGTCAATTCGTCAAAAATGAAAAAAAAAAAAAACAACACTTCCGTTCTTACGACTCACCATGTTTAAATATCACATAGATTCCATTGGCGACATTTGAATATAATGCTTTTTTAAAACTTACTGTTAAAAAAAGAGATTATATTTCCGAATACTAAAATAATCACGAAAATGTTTGAAACCAATGGATACCTTTTTGAAATATCGTTTTAAAGATATAAACTGCTAAAAGAGACTGCTATATGAACAATTGTACATTGTAAGGTAATAGCTTTTTTTATTGTAATCAAACCTATTTAATTATTTGTTTCTTCATATTGTAAGGACTCACTTTTATTTTTTTAGCTTAATTTTTATATACCTACCTTTAATACATTTTGAGGAAATAAAAAATGAAAGCATTGTTCATTGATAACTCAGAAACTGACTTTTTCAACAGGTAATAACTCTTAGATTAGAATACAGTCTCACCTAAAAACCTTTTAGAAGTGAAAAAAAAAATGAAACAAGAATATTTTTCATTAAAATTAATACACGAAATTTTCCACTTAAAAATAAGAAAATATTTTTAATCCTAATATTTTTTATTGTTACATTTATATAGGATAAAAAAGAAAATACATTCGAAGAGTACATTTTTTATCACTGAAATTCAACAGGCAATTAAGAAATCATGTATATTTTTTGTCATATTTTTGAAATGTCATTGAAAAATAAAATCATAAGAATGTTTTAATTCACTCATGAATTCAAGATTACATTTCCTAAAAATTTTTTGTATATAATCAAAAAGCATCGTAAAATAAAAGAATATTCTAATAAGTGAATACTTATTTTCTTTCATCGTAAAGATTTACGGCAAAATAATCTTTTTTGATAAATAAAATGCTGCTTTTTCGAAAATTGTCACCAAAAAATTATTCTGTAACTAAATACTAATTGTAAAAAAAAAGAAAACGTTATTTGATACCAAATTAAAAAAAAAAATCATAAAAATGCTTCAAACTTTTCACCAGAATAGGGTTACATACTTTTATATCTTATTTTAACTTTAAACCAGAAAAGAATGAAAATAAACAAACAAAAAAAAACACTCAAAAAGTAGAGGAATATTTTTCATGTAAATTTAGAAATCTTTCAAATATAAAGAAGGATATTTTTCTTTCTTAGCTCATTCCTCTGTTCTGCCTTTTCTAAATTCATTTTAGTCCTGGAATGGACCAGGTACTTCTGGTATATATATATATATATATATATATATATATATATATATATATATATATATATATCATTAAGGTTTTTCGGACTATTGTCTTCATCTTTATTGTTATTGTTATTTCCGCAACGTTTCGGCCGATATGTCCTCCGGCCTTCTTCAGGTGTTTGTCAAACTCTGGAACCTTCACGGAACTTCGAACTACGTCCTTAAGATGCAGATTTTTGAAATATAAACTCTGCTGAAATAAATATTATGACAATATATATATATATATATATATATATATATATATATATATATATATATATATATATATATATATATATACAGGCGAGTAATATACAGGAATACTTAACACTTGTACCCGGTTATGGCAAACGGAATCAGAACAGGCGACCCCCGTGGTTTCAATAAAGGACGTAGTTTGAAGTTCCGTGAAGGTTCCCGAGTTCGACAAACACCAGAAGAAGGCCGGAGGACATATCGGCCGAAACCTTGTGGAAATAACAATAAAGATGAAGACAATAGTCCGAAAAACCTTAATGATAAAAATCAACAAGCTTCGTCTCAGAAATTTAGACAACTAGTATATATATATATATATATATATATATATATATATATATATATATATATTTCATTAAGAAAAGTTTTTTGAATAGTTTGCTTGTCCTGATGGAATTACTCCCAACTCCAGTTCAACTGGATCAAATAATACTTATATATATATATATATATATATATAAATATATATATATATATATATATATATATATATATATATATATATATATATATATATATATATATATATATATATTGTCATAATATTTATTTCAGCAGAGTTTATATTTCAAAAATCTGCATCTTAAGACGAAGAAATAATGAGAAGTTCTAATGAAGATTTACAAAAACCCATAACAGTTCACCCTACTCCCTAACCCAAATTTTAATTTCTTTTTTGTTTTTATTTTTCATTTTTTATTATATAAAGACCAAGCCATTCGTTTTTCCTGTCTGTTTGACAAATGTCATTCAACTTCTGTATGAAAATGTATCAATTTTCGAACTCTCTTTCCTTTCACTTTTTCATGTAATTGCAAACAAACTCTTAAACCCAATGAAAGAGATAAGTAAAAAATATAAAATAATGCCACATTCTGATTTAGGAAAAGAAAATAATCTTCTATAAACAATTTACATGGAAATTGATAACATCTTAACAAATATAAAGTCATATTTTAAAATATTATATATAATATCAATACTATTTTATGAAAAAAAAAACGAAGAAAATTGTCATTTTAATACTATTCAATATAATTGGTCACATTAAAAAAACAACTTACTCTGGTTTCTGCTAAGATATTAACTAAAATTATAAACAAATACAACATTAATTTATTTATCCTTAAGATTACAATTATATCATACTCATTATCATAATATTCATCTTATTACTAAACCTCACATCCTTAAATTAATAAATAGAACCACACCAAGTATTATTGATAATATCATATCAAGAACTTTCATTAAAATTATTATTACTATTACAATTATTACTACTAATCGTTTAAACCTATTAACATTGTAGTTATAATAAATATAAATAATATAAATGCCAACAAAAACATAAACAACAACTGATATCAACAACTTCCATAATATGTTATTACTTAATATAATAATTAACATTTAATAATAAATGCCAATAACAAATCATTCTAATTAATATTAATTATTATTAATATTTACTACAAAAATCATTCATTCTGTAATCAAGATAAATCAATACTTTCTATCACTTATTACATGATTTAAATTTAAAAAAAAAACGGTAGCAAAAAATTAGAATTAAACAATAAAAAATAAAAGAATGCAGCACACGGGAATCTGGGTGTCAGGGCTGCATATGAAGTGGGGTATTATATATCATTATCATCATTATTTCATGCTGCCAGCATAGATCTCTCTGACCCTCTCTCATCATCCGTCTGTATCGTCCATTGTTCCCAGAAAGTCTTCAAAGCTACATCTTGTATAGGTATAGAGCTGTTGTTTATAGGTTCTAGCTGTTTGTCCTGCCTTAGTTCTTCCATAGGAGGGGGTCCTCAGGAGTATGTCGCTTATGAGTTCGTCCTTACTTTTCCAGCAGAGTTCCGCATGTCTGGTTCGTCTATCTTAAAGAGTTTTCATGATAGGTGGCCGCATGGCTGCTGTTTTGTGGATTGTTGCCCCAGGACTTGTTCAATTTTGCTCGCAGCATTCTTGTGTAATTGCCGTCAATATTTTTCTCCATACCTTTTGTTAGTGTCCATGTAGTGCATTCATATAGTAGTATCAACACGACCACTGCTTGGAAAAGGCTGCGTTTTATTTTATCGGTCAGGTCTAACATCCATATATCCGATAGCATATCGTTAGCTGTCTATGCCTTTGCTAGTAGCGTGTTGATATCTTTCTCGGTTGATGAGACACTGCTTCAGAAGTAGGGGAAATTGTCAAATAATTTCAAAGGCTCGCCGTTTAGTATGGAGATGTCACCTCTTTGATTAAAACACACATATTCCGTCTTCTCTACGTTGACATGCAGCTGCTCATTCCAGACTATGTAGCAGGGTTTTGGCTTATGCTAACCCTAACCCTATGCCACAAGCGCTATGCCATCGTCGTAGTCTGCATCCGTAATTATTTGGCAGGGTATCTTCTGCTTCTTTTCTTTGCCTGTTTGAAAGCGTTATCTCTCATTATATCAATAGAAGTTCTAATCACGTAGTCTAGGCAGATGATGAAGAAGCATGGGGTTAGTGCGTCTCCTTGCAGCTCATCTGCAACAATAACGAAGTAGTCTGTGACTTTTACTTTCGAGTTTTTATATAGCATCTTTATGCTGCGACGGTTTCTCT
This sequence comes from Sepioteuthis lessoniana, assembly GCA_963585895.1. Lineage (NCBI taxonomy): Eukaryota > Metazoa > Mollusca > Cephalopoda > Myopsida > Loliginidae > Sepioteuthis > Sepioteuthis lessoniana. The sequence continues at coordinate 78,742,988 of OY757911.1, forward strand.
GGGTAGGCCGTTGGCGTGAAGTATATGCTCCATCTGCCCTCTGTGAGTGGTGTCAAAGGCCGTGAAGTAGTCGACAAATAATAATGTTGCGTCAAGATTTTTTGCACGTACCATGAATTATATATATATATATATATATATATATATATATATATATATATATATGTACAATGAAGAAGAATCAATTTTTTTCATAAGAAAATACATTTACTGTTTTATTTAATTTGTCGTATTTTTTGTTCCTTTAAAAGATTATAGCCAAAAGTTTATTCTAAATTTAATTGTAGTATTGACAATGTAGAAATATAATTTTATAAATATGTCATGGATATTTACATTTCAAGATATATGTGTGATTGTTGATCTGAAATATTTATTTGTATATAATCATTTGGAAACAATTAGAGCTTTAAGCAACAATCCTAATTACTAAAATTTTACTCGAAGTTATAGAATGTCAAGTATTTCCATTTAATATTAATTATTTTTGAACAGATCTATTTGCAGCGATCCCTCCTGATACTTCTACTTCAGGTCGGAGTAAATTTGTAATAATGGCAACGAAGGCGTATTTACTCGTCACCCTAATCGCTTTCCTTAAGAATGATCTTAATCGAATATTTCTTAATTATATACAACGAAAATTAGACTGGAAATTATATATATATATATATATATTTACTAATCAATTATCTACCAGTATTCACGGTACCAGAAAAAAACAAAAAAACCCTGTCCAGGAACAAGAGAAAAAAATATCTCGAATCACGGTCCAGAGGAAAAAGAAAAAAGTTTTTTGGGTAAAAAAGAAAGAAAAGACCAACCTCGTCCTACTCCTTGAAAAAAATCAAGGGGTACAAAGTCAGTGGCCAAAAGAAAACCAAAAAACCCTCCGCGAATACTGCAATGCTATAATTACTAAAGTGCTCAACATTAAACAATGGAGCCAATTATAGAATTAATTTAAATCGCTAGTCGAAAATCTTCTACTAAAGTTTCACCTTAACGGATCATCTGGAAGTTTCGCCTAAACTCTTCTAAGGAGAAAATTGCTTTTGCCTTTATTCACCAAAAACCTCCACCTATCCTAAAATTTGCATATTAAAAAAAAAAAAATAAAAAAAAAAATAAAAATAAACCTATAACTTTTCCTAATTATATAGTAACCACGCTCTTTTGTGTTTACAGCTATTCAACACCTCCGATCTTTTGTTTAGCATATTCTTACTTTTACAATCTGCTATTATCAATTTTTCCTCCATACAAAGATTACAGGTTCTATTACCTGCCCTATATTTGCGGCATTTCTTTACTATTTCCCATTTCATTATCGGATCTACTCCCATTTTTTCCTTAATCTCCCACACATAACTAGATAAGGCAGTGCTATATCTATATCTTTCGTGCGAAAAACTTGTTCTATGGTTATAGTACCTAGTTTTAAAATCCCCTTGGGTTGACCCAAAATATATCTTTTTATCTCTCTTATTATTCGAATCAGTATATACCTCGAAATCACAAATGATAAATTGCATTTTTAATGTTTCTTTTAAAGCGGCACTATTATCTCCCCACTGATCAAGCGTAGGCTTCATTTTTACAAAGTGTAAATCACGACATAAAAATTATTAATATGCCTGACACTCGACAGAGATATTGGGATGACACCGTCTCGTTAGCTCTGTCCAGATTTTATAAAACAATCATATCTAATATCCTTATATATAAATATATATATATATATATATATATATATATATATATATATATATATATATATATATAAGTCCCTTTGCATGTGCAAGATGTGACAAGTGGTCATTTTTAAAGTGCAGTGTAACAGGTTGTCCTTCTCCAAGGCAGTTCATCATACGAAAGTTAAAGAGCCCATTTTCCTACTATTTAGCCATTGATGGAGATACAATAGCTGGTTACATGGCTTTCCTCAGGGTGTTAGTGGTATGGGAATTGCAAACAGCTTCATTCAGAACTTTATCTCGAGTCAACGTGTCTATTTTTAACAACATTGTAACGGTGTGTGTGTGTGTGTGTGTGTGTGTGTGTGTGGTTGCCCCTTTTGTACTAGTTCTTCCCAAGAATCGTTGAAAAGACGATTTAAATGTCGTATACTAAAAGAGGGCTCAAGAGCACGTAATATATATGTATATATATATATATATAAATTTATGAGTATAAATCCACACACACACACACACACACACACACACACACACACACATATATATATATATATATATGGGGGTTTACGCACACATGTGAGTGTTTTTATTTATGTCAATTATAACTCAAATCTATGTATATCATAAATCCTCACACACTTATGCCCCAGTAAAGAAAAATCTGTCTTCCATACACATATTTCTAAAGCGTCTGAGCATACTCCTGATCCTACTTCTTGAGTACAAATTGGTTGCGCTACCTCAGATCAAGACCTACTGGGCCAGTGTAAAATCCAATTATGTTGTGTCTGGGGCGAAGATGAAATGTACGGGAATGTAAGAAAAAAGAAAAAGCAGGAAAAAAGCAAACTAATTCCCTGTTGTATATTCTAAGATTTCCTTTACCAGTGAGTGTCTCATCATTCATGCATTTTGACAAACTAAGTGAAATCTAGTAAATATTTATAGTTGTAAAGTAGAGGCTCAATCTCAGTCATCTGGCAGGATTTCATATTCTCAGATTTTTGGGGGTAATCATGTCTCATTCCAGGAAGAAAATGTGTATTAACCTATTCCCTCCGCTAAAAGCACGAAGAGACACAAGATCATTTTTTAAGAGAAGTTCTGCTGATTTGAATTCAGAGATTACTTTCCTTGACACTGGTTGCCGTATAAAATCTAAATAAGATATTTGACATAATTCTTCAAATATGTTTTCTGGTATTTACCTCCCCTCTTCTCCAAGGATACAATGTGACACAAGAGTAATTATTTATTGGAGTACAGCTGGGATTTAGTCTGCTCGATTCGATGACGTACCAAAGCTGAAAATTCAATTATTCCTAACTATTTTACTCGTGACTGCTCGGGAAAACAGATGGATTCATACATTCATCAACGGCATTAGCGCGAAGAAAATTAAAACAGACTCGGTTAGGATTTGATCTCGGGTCGTCAAAAGCATTCCTTACAGCAATAAGCCTTAGAGTTTACTTAAAGGCATATCATATCCTAGTGGATCATTGAATACCAAAATTTGAATACTTTCTTTTCAATGTTTCAGTGTTTTTTTAAGGCTCTTTTTTTTATTGGTCTATGGTAGTTTTTTACACCCAGTTATGGATTCAAGTATTCCTATCGAATACTAATAATTATGAAAAAGATATATTTGAACCATAGATGGTACTTTAACCGATACCACCATTCCGGGTTTTGAGTGAACTAGAATGTCGTGGCAATGAGTTGGTACTCCAAAATCCCAAGATACATTACCGGTATTTGTTAAAAAATCAGGTTCTTGTGTTTTACTTTTTCAATTAAAGATTAAATTTCATTACCAACTGGTTATTTTTTTGTGGGGGGACAAAATTATAGGCACATGATCATAGAAAACTATCATATTAATATCACCCTATTTTGTTTTATCAATAAATTCATCGCCTGTTCTAAGGAATGAAAAATATTTAGTATTCCTTCCAACAGATTTTTGAAAAAAAAGGAGATTGTAAATCTTTTTAAGCATTCTTCAAGTCTGGAAAAAATCACTCTCACTCTTTGGGTATTCTCTCGAAATTTTCTATCAGATTCATCCCATACTAATTCATTGGTAGAGACTGAGGCGACTCAGTTCTAATTTCCAAAATGTTGTTCCTTTCTTTGAATTAAAGTAATTTTAAATTAATTCGCTACTCGGTTTTGCATCATTGTCTTGATGAAAAACAATATATTTTTAAAATCAGTTTATGCATAAACTAGAAACTATAGCATGACTTTGAAGATCGAATGATAATATTTTTTCAAGATTTTGATATAAGTCTTTATCCCACTCATCTCCAAAACAATACCGCAACATAACAATCCCATCACCAAGCCAAATTGTTCGAACCAAACATTCATCATTTAGTCTTTCTTTTAGCTTTTTCTCTTATCGATATTCATCACTAATGAACTAAAAAAAAAAATATTTTGACTCACCAGTCCACAAAACATTTGGCCATTCCATTAATGTCTATTTCTATTTTTTGTCCAAACTAGTCTTTTTTGTTTATTCATGAACTACGACAGAGGTTTCTCGAGAGCTAGGCACCTCCATCTTTGCTTAGTCAATTTTTCATGATTCTAACAGCCGTCGAGAGAAACTAGGTTCAGCAGTCAACTCGGGAGCAGTTTTCATTTTATGTTTACTCTAAATGATTAAGTGCCTATGTTCAAATGCAGTGTTTACTTTTGGTGCTCTAGTAATTTTCTGTTCATATTTGCGCTGGTTTCTAACTACTTTTCAACGAATATTGCACTCTATGACAAGAAATTGTTATTTTCTTGTTAACTGAGTAACTTTATTTGAATATAATTTCAGTTCATGACTTTACCCCAATGCTCAGTTGCTTTGACCTTGCCATTTTGGGCAAATAACTTCATAATTAAGAAAAGAAAAATGAAAATACTGTTGTAATGGCGTAATCATTTTCTTTGTCAGAGACGGCTATGTTTTTGCCAGATGAGTGTTCCATGTACACAGAAATAAGTGTTACAACTTTAATCCGTGCTGAGTTAATATTTCGAACGTGTATTATCATTAAACTGAGGTGAAAATGTTAGTTATCTCAAAGAGCCAACTGAAAAGTTAATTGAACAAACAAAATATACTTCGCAAACAAAATATTCAAAAATTTGCCAAAATGTATTGTAGACAGTGAAGTCCCACTTTGATCATATTGGTTGTAATAGGTAAATGTGTGAGAAAATAAAATCTTGTGAAAGACTGAAGAATCATATGAAAAACAGTGTAGCTTTGGGGAATTTTATCTTGCACTTTAAAGGAATACCGAATATCTTATTTAATGAGATATTTTAAGAAATCCAGGGTCACCCTATTGTCTTTATCATATATATATATATATATATATATATATATATATATAGATAGATAGATAGATAGATAGATATCAGTGTCTATGTGTGTGTGGATGTATTTGTATGTGTGATATGTTCAAATCCAAGATTATGATGTTTGCATTTCAATTCGTGATCATGCAGTTGGTTGTGATAGTTATCCATCTTTTCTGTCTCAAACTATACGTAAAATAGTAGGGCAGACTAAACAAGGGATCAACGCCAAGGAAGAGGACTGCATTAAAAACCTTAAGAGGTTTGTTCAGGATAATCTGGGAGAAATTTGGACACCATTCTTTCGTTATCAGCTAATTTAAAAAGAATGACTCGTTCCACATCGACCATCAACAATATAAACAAATGACTTGTGTTGGTTGTTCAACCGTTCACATCTTTAATTTAACTATCAGACCTTCTTTATCGATATTGACTGGAGAGTCCTCCCCCCTCTCCCTCTCTTTCTCTCACTCTTTCTCTCTCTCTCTCTCTCTCTATATATATATATATATATATATATGTGTGTGTGTGTGTGTGTGTGTGTGTGGGTGTGTGCATTTACAGTCATCCAACAATTTTTGATAATTTTTAATTGATTTTCATGGTGATGTGTTTATAATTTTATACGAGGAAATGTCGAAACGTGACCCCTACTGAGTTCACATTATTATTACTTCGGTTTCTCAGGAAGTAAAAGTCTATGAAAAGACTATATTCACATGCCAAGTAATATGTTTTTCCTACAAAAACAACAGTCTCATTTTCCTAAGTAAGTGCTTATTAGCTCTGAAGTTAGTGAGTGTGTTTTCTAGTCAAAACGCCTTGTTAACAACAATCCAGAACATCTTTAGGGATCGTGAATTTATCATGTTAGTATTATCTCATTGAGAAAAGAAAAAAAGTTTCAACAAATTTCGTCTCATTTCACAGTAAAAATGCAATGTAAAAAAGTGTTTATTGTAAATATGATTAACATTTTGGTTCTTTCTTTTTACGTTATAGATGAGGGGGGGAGTCGGGGAGAATATTGAAAGGATTTGAAATGCAAGAAAAAAGCGAAGGTTATTAAAATTTGGTTGAGGAAATGCTGACTAGAAATCGCTTGATCTTTATTGAAGGTCAATATCAACTATCAGAAAGAAAAAATGCCTATGAGGAAAATAAAATCATTTTCATCCTGTATGAAAATGATCATTTTAAGAACTATTAGTTTATTCCATTTAATGTTGCTATCATTCACCCAACCTCTTTGTGTTCATCAATCATTGCATAAAGAACAGGTGACTAGAACTCTGATTATTTGCTCTCCAAGAGTCCAACATTTGGCATTAGGTCGCTTTAATATAGGATGCACCAGTGGAAGATAAACTCCCCCGGGGGCGAGTACAAATAATCCATTAGATTGCAGTAGCATTCTCCTTCAAGGGTACCTCGGGTAGTGGGCAATACATCATGTCTGTACCCCATTTTAAAATGTCTATCACTCGGTCGACAAACTTTGCTGTGATTACAGAAGAGACCCCGGAATACTTCTAAAATGTATTAAGTTTTCAGCCGGTGTTTTCATTTACATTGGAAGCAAAAGGCAAAGTTAGAATCATATTCGTGCATATCAGTTTGCCGAAAAAGAAAATGAATTTTGTTTTTAACCAGATAACGTAGACCTAATGAAAAATTCACACACAGATACCGGATTGACTACCAGGCCTTTCCCGTTTACCTGAAGATAAATATTCAAATTTCAGTTTACACAGAAAACGACGTCAACATACGCATAGATAAAGCATGGACTGTTATTGACAGGTTATCGATCCTCTGGAAATCTGAACAATCTGAAAATATAAATGGGAATTCTAACCATAACAGGACTTTTATAGGTTTGCTTTAGAAGAACTTGAACGGCACTTTTGGACACAAAACCAAGATCGGAACTACATCAGTATGCTGCCTGCTCTTTTGAACAAATCCTTACAAAACAACATGTATACGACCAATTAACTTCCATCTTACAAGATATCAAAGTAAGGTATGATGGACACTGCTGGGTATGTAAGGAAAACTTAAAAGCAATGTTTATCTATTGACTCTTACTCATGGGTACACACTTGTTGGCTGAACTGCAAAAACAGATTCATTAAATCTGTGCGGACACAATATAATGTACCATATTCGCAATTAACACTATGTGCGAAATGGACATGTAATGATCATAACAATAGATTTAGAAAGAACATAGGAATCCCGGAATTCGAAAACACGTAACGACTTCTTGTTCAGGTACGAAACCTTTTTATTAAATTTGAGTTAAAGGTTTCGACGTAAGGAGGAGAGACACAATCTTCTATGCTGTCTTATTCATTTGGCCTCCAACTCGAGCGGCCCCCATAGGGCGCACATTCGCCTCGCGCCTGCGAGCTACAAAAATCGACCCTTCTCGTTTGGCTTCGAGTACTCGACTCTTATTTTCTTCAAATTCTCACACAAACTTCCGTGTGCTTACGGTGCGTGACGTCACCCGCACCTTGTCACCCAGTATCTTCTCGGACTGTTATGACATCTGAGTGACACCTCCATCCGCCCGCGCGCATCCGCGTTAACACCTGCCTCACTTGCCTCTAACTAATCCATGTGCTGAGCCGAAAGGTTCTCAGCCTAACTAAACTCAAAGGTATGAACCGAAATCCCTCGGCTATTTTATAACAATAACGGCGAGTTGACTCACCACTAATTATGGCCAGTAGGAGCAGATGAAAAGACTTAAGTCAAGGAATTCTTTTCTTTTGGCTAACTTTAATAATGCTGATATTCATGATTTTAGATTAAATTGTTTGTCAATATTATTAGCAGGCACAAGTGGGATCGCGAAAATTAACTTCTTCACAACTTTTAATTATTTTCGAATTCAAACTTTTGTGTTATAAATATGTTTGTGTTTCAATTAAAAAGGAACGGATAGACTTATAGTCAGGTTGGGTAAAATAAATCGTCATTGTTCATGAACTAACAGTGTAGGGGGAATTTTGGAATAATAATAAATCTTATCAAATAAATAAATACCCGGGCTGTACTCCTCGTTGAATATTCGGTACTCTTTTTGAAGTTGACCAGAGAAGAACTTAAACAAATGGACCAAAGAGTATAAAAACTAATGACCATGCACAAGGCATTACATTGACAAGCTATATGTATCAAGAAAGGAGGGAGGAAGAGGACTTGCCTGCATTAAAGACATTGTTGACGCATTGAACGGTGACTCAAGGACTGCATAGAAAAGCACGAAGGAGAACTGATTACAGCCATTAGAAATGATATAGACAACACGAAGGCCAACAAAATGATTATAACTAGAAAACAAAAATGGGAAGAAAACAAATCTATGGGCGTTTTAAATATCTAATAAGCAATATCTCACACAAGGAAACCTGGACGTGGCTAAGCAAAGGAAACTTTAAAAAAGAAACATAATCTCTCCTAATAGCAGCACAAAACAACGCCATAAGAACCAATTATATCAAAGCGAGAATAGATAAGCCGCAACAAAATAGCAAATGTATGTTGTGTGGTCATAGAGAGGAAACGATCAACCACATAATAAGAGAATGCAGCAAATTAGCACCGAAAGAGTATAAGATTAGACACGATTGGGTGGGCAAGGTGGTCCACTGAAAGATGTACAAGAAATTTAAATTTGACCATACAAACAAATGGTATATGCACAACTGTCCTGAAGAATGACACACATAAACTCCTTTGGGCATTGACATACAGACGGGTCACCTAATCTCGCCCAGAAGACCAGGTCTATTAATAATCAACAAAAAAGTAAAATAATTGAAAAAAATTGTGGAACATGAAGGTGACAATTATACCAATCGTGATTGATTCTTTTAGTACAGTCACCAAAGGACTTTTAAAGGGATTGGACGACGTGGAGGTAGGAGGACCAGTGGAAACAATCCAAATTTCATCATTATTAAGATCGGCCAGAATACTGAGAAGAGGCCTGGAGACTTGAGGAGACTTGCTGTCACTCAAAATCCAGTGCAAGACCATCAACTAATGCTGATGTTAAAAACTATTAAGGAGTAACTCAAATAATAATCAGACTCAATAGATAAAAAATGAAAGAAAACAAAAAAGTTCGACAAAAAACTGCATTGCACCAGTCAGCAGAAAAAATCTGTGGAACATGAAATTGATAATGATATCAATCGTAATCATGGCCTTTTAAACAGTCTCCAAGAAGCTGGAAAAGAGAGTCGAAAACTAATGATCAGAAAAAGAGTTGAAAACAACTGCACATCTAAAATTGGCTTGGAATCTTAAAAGAATCCTGAAGACATTTGCAAATCTGCTATTGCTTAAACTCCTGCTAAGAGCCATTAACTAAAACTGATGTGAAAACATTGCAAAGAATAAACTAATTATTTAATAATGAACGATTGTCCAAATATTTTTCCAGTGTTGTAACTAATTACTCCCTTAAAACATCGATAATATATTCTGCAAACTTTTTCTAACTGGTAAGTTTTATGCTAAACTTTTCAGACGTTGTTTCCTGGCTCAAAATTGCTGTTTGGAAACTCGAAAGAAAGAAGAAGCATTAAACATTGGACTAGAAACAAGACGGAGACATGGAGATTATGTACTAATCTGTTAGCTGAAAGAAACATTAATGAGATTGCCTGCAGGGTTAGAAGTCACTGATAGAGTGTAAGTAACCATCATTGTTCTCATTGAAGCTCAGCCAACCTTGAGTCTGTCAAGGGTGTATATGGTAGAAACGGCTTTCTTTGAAAGACGAGAGAGAGAGAGAGAGAGAGAGAGAGAGAGAGAGAGAGGGGGATAGGGAGGAGGAAAAAAATCATAAGTTTTTAAAAACTGTGATGGCAATGAGAATAAAAACTGCCTTCGAGTAGGATCTGTTACGTCATTACAATTTTTCTGTCCAAGAGTCTATTAATGACTTTATATGACAAAAAAAAAAAAAAAATGAAAACTAAAAAGAACTTCTTGTTCTGTTCTTTATGCCGGGAGGTTTTTTCCTTTGCTTTTTAGGATTTAGTCAAATAACTTGCACTCAAACTTTTGTCTTTCTTTCTTAATGTCTTTCTTTCATTAGTTTAGAAACTCTGTCGATCAGCCTTACTCTCTCTCTCTCTCTCTCTCTCTCTCTCTCTCTCTCTCACATTATATATATATATATATATATATATATATATATGTGTGTGTGTGTGTGTGTGTGTGTGTGTGTGTGTGTGTGTGTGTGAGGGATTCTCCCGTCAGTTTTGACGTATGATCATTACAACTGATTACCGTCGCAATAACCACACAAAATATTTGTTTATGGTAGTGAAATATTGTTTAGGTCTTGCAACACATTTTGGAGATGCTGATCGCAGTTATTCGGTACAAATGTTTGCCACAGAAAACTTGAACACCATCCCTAAGGTCTGCATAAGTGCCAAGGAAGTCAGAATGATACGTTGAATGCACATTCCGCTTTTAGCCAAAAAAGAGGCTTGCTAATCACAGTCAAACGAAGTAAAAAAATTATGGCAGAAGGTGTCACTTAAGAGTATCATCTCAGGATAAGGACTTTGGTTTAAAAATTGCATATGCTCGATAGCCGCTGAGCAAAATGCTTCCTCTGTCTTTTGACAGATTTTATTTTTCGTCCTGCAGTACTCTGCTCACAGGAAAAAAAAAACACTCGGTGGTGTAACCAGTTTAGTCACCGATGATATGACTATGAAACAGATAGTTATGGGTCATACGGTACCAATTGCACTTTGAGCGATTTCAAACGCACACACACACAGACACATGTATGTATATATGTATGTTTGTGTGTATGTATTTACTTAAATATGAAAATATAAATAACCAGTACATTCAAAGTGCGTATTTTTCATAAGTAGATAATAAGTAAAAGGTAAACATTTTGGTTTCTTTGAACCATCTTCAGGACTGAACAATTTTTATGATTTCAAGTTCAAATGACAGCTACAGCAGCAGTTGGAATACACCCTACTAAAGCCTGATTGTCACTGCTGGTGAATTTCAAAAAAGCAATCTGACACTTTAGAAGAACGATATGCAATAAAATGATGTTTTAAACTTGGAAAATATGCCACAGAAACGTATGGAATGCTTCAGACTGCTTTTCAACCATCTTGCATGAATCGAGGATCAGTTTTTAAGTGGCATAAGAAATTTAAGGAAAGCAGGCAGTCTGTGGGTGACGATGAGAGGTTTGGAAGGAGTAAGGAAATCAGAACACCATACTTTATTGGGGAAAGGGTTAGGGTTACTATGTTGAGGTTTTAAGGGAGTTCAGGAAAAGATTCCGTCGGAAGAGACCAGCACTCTTCAAATCGGGTCAGTGGCCTTCCCACCAGGACAATACACCAGTCCACAATTCCATCCTTGTCACAGACGATTTGACCAAGATGGGCATCAAGACAGTTCCTCATCCTCACTATAGTACAGACCTTTCTCCCGGTGAGTTTTGGTTATTCCCTAAGCTCAGAAGCTGTCGTTATGAGACAAATGAGGTGATGAAAGAGGCTGTGACGAAGGTCATTGACACGCTCAGGCAAGAGGACTTTAATGGGGCCTTCCAGAAGTTGCTGGAACGCAACAACAGTTGCATTGCAGCTGGAAGAGATTACTTCGAAGAGGACAAGAGTTTCATGTGTGTACTATCAATAAAAGTGAGGAAACTTATCGTATGCACATCGTATATATATATATATATATATATATATATATAGGAATAAAACAATGAAATAAATAAATTTTGGACCCTGATCTAGAATAAAAACACGTACTCTAGTCTTGTGAATTTAAATTAAATTGCAGCTTTAGTGATGTTTGTGAAGTTATAAAAAAATCTAAAATACCAAATTTGCTTTGTAATATTTTTCTCATCTTTCATTGGACCAACAACAAAAAATTTATATATATATATATATATATATATATATATATATATATATAGCATAGGTATAACCTTAAAGGGTGATATATATATATATATATATATATATAATATATATATATATATATATATATATATATATTGAGATAGATATATAGATAGATATGACGTTAAAACGACTTAAGGGAAGTGTTTGTATATTACAATATTTTACTCAGTAGATGTTTCCTAAGATAATGGTTAGAGAAATTCAGAGAATATTGTAAAGGACGTCACAACTCAAATTGCCATTAGAGCATAATTACGAAAGACAAACTAGTCTTTTGTCTGATATCTATTACACTTTTGTATATACTCTATGCATATATTTTCCACACATACACATACCCACACCGACACACGTACCAAAATATATATGTAAATATATATATATATATATATATATATATATAGAGAGAGAGAGAGAGAGAGAGAGAGAGAGTGTGTGTGAGAGAGAGAGCGAAAAGAGAGAGAAAAAGAAAGAGAGACTCTGCTCGTCATTCACTTTTCCTAAATCTAGATAATCACAGTTATCATCAAATCTCTTCCAACTTGTGTACAAACATCTGTTTTGTCTTGCATTCATAAATACATAGATACATGCATGCCATCGCAGATAGTTACATATTATTAAATCAATTTTATTGATAGCCTTGTATGATAAATAATATAGTGAAACGATTGATTTATCAGGTCATCTTGAAAATGTCCCTGCGGCGACACGGGATTATTTTCTGACAAATTTTACTTAGCTTAAATGTGAATATCTACTTCAGAGAACAGACTTCTCTATCTTGATCGTCTTATTTAGCGTATCCCGTTCTCCATGAGGATTCAAAGAGTCATCTAGTCACAGCATTGAACATTATTTCTATTTCCTGCAAAGATGAAAGCGACGTCATTATTATGCCACAGGGGGATACATTCCCTTCTCATTGATTTTCAATAACGTTTAGTTGAAAGGAATGGGGCCTCCTTCCAATTTAGGATAATTAGATACTGCAGGCTATTCGATATCGTGGCAATTTCTGGGGTCATGATCGTACCAATATAAATCTAATTAGTATCGTCGTTTTTTTTTTAGCAGGACTCTTACTCCAAAGCGTATTTCATGTACACAACGAAAGCCTACCTAACACTCGAGTATATTAATAATTCTTGTGATGTAACGAACCGATTTGAGTATAACAGACATGACCCCTATTTCACGGCATTAGTTGAGGTGGTGATTTACTGAATGGTAGTTAGAGGTCATCCTTCCAAGATAAGAATTGGTTTTGGTTTTGTTTGGTTTGTTTGCTTGGTTGTATATCAGCCTTCTTTGGCTATTTAATCCCAAATTCTCATTATATAAGAAGCAGTACTATTTAGGCCTTAGTTAACAGGATTAGGGAATTCGTACCTTTTCCAAAGGTATTAGTCCGCAATTAAATGTTAAAGCGCTAATAGAGTTCGAACTCACGCACTACGGTGTCACAGTTTATCACGTTAATGACTACATCTCAAAGATTTCTTTATATATGAATGTGCCATTGTGGAAAATCAGCCAATCCCAAAAGTTTTGGAGTTTATACATAATTCATATAAGAAAATAGGTACTACAACGGTTTACATGTATATCTGGACAGTTGGGCTCATACATCAAGAACAACGGGAGACTCCATCAGATATATATATATATATATATATATATATATATATATATATATATATATATATATATATGTCGGGGGGAAGAAATTGAGGGAGACAGAGAGAGCAACAGAGAGAAAATGCATGTCTAGAACGAACGATTAAATATATAGCTTTCCTTCTCATACATACTTTGTTTCCGAAAGGTTATGAAATTTCATTTTGATGAATTTGAGGAAATTATACAATTTTCGGCCATAAACCATTAGCTATACCATAAAAGGGGATATATTCAGTAATTTAACAAATAATACTGTTCTTGAAAATTGAAAAAGCATAAATTAGTCATGGATTAGTATGAAAAAACAGCTTTATCTCAGGCAGACATAATTATCGAAGTGAGGAAGAAAACAATCGCTATTCATTTGTTGATCTTGAAAATTGTTGAAACAAAGCACGTACGTCAATCGGTACGCAGATAATAATTTTACGAAGAAAATTATATATATATATATATATATATATTTATATATATATGTGTGTGTGTGTGTGTGTGTGTGTGTGTGTGTGTGTGTGTGTGTGTAGTGGGGCAGTAGTCTTTTATTTAGACATGTTTGATTAAATATTAAAGATATATTTTGTCTTATAAATTCTTAAACATCCTTTCAAGTTTATTGATAAATGTTTTGCTTTCAGGTTGGAATTAGCAGATGAAATGATCAAAATTGTCCTGAGAGCTTTCGAACCTTTAGTGTTACAAAAAAAAACTAAATAAACTCTTTAAAAAAAACTCTTTAAGAAAACTCTCTTTACACATACAAGAAACCCATGATGATGGCCAAAAAATGGTCTAAAAGCACCCTGGACAATTATGGTAAACTCATCCACCAATTCCAACAAGAAACCAAGACACTTATCTGGAAACTTGAAAGGATCCTAATAAAATCATGTAGACAAAATGTGTATTTATTATCTTTATTATTTAATCACCCCCCATATATATATATATATATATAGGAAAACCAATTGATTTCCATACTAAAAAAATACGTTACTTGCTGTGAAGAAAGATTCGAAAAGCTGTAATGTTTTATCGGTATTTTTGCATTATTTTGCTAATCTGCACTTTCCTTATAGTATTAACATTTCTTTGAGACTTGCTAACAACAATATTTGTCTTGCCACTAAAGATTTGAAGGATCACAAGCCAAAAAAAAATTCTGAAAACTTTTCCCTCCAAGCGCATTTAAAATTCATTTTAAAAACCAATAGGATTCATTGATAAATCCCCAACTTTTAAAAAATATAATTTCAAGCCTATCCTATCTTATAATGAAAAAAAATTTTTTGTTCATTTGTATGGATTTATTCCATATCTACTTAAACGCTTCAGTTAATTTCTTTTCAATGAAAATGTATCATTACTTCCTTTCAAGAATGCTCTTTATTTCTACATCGTAATTGAATGAATATTTGTATTTTCATTGCAATAAACTATTCGTACTATTATTCCATTTGTTCCCTCCAGATAAAAAATCACTTGTTACGCATAGATATATTTTCTCCCTCACATAATAACACATTTAGACACAGAATTTTTACGCACACAAAATGTTTCCCTTTAGATTAGGTTACTGCAGTATTTCAGTCATGCATTTTTTAACTCATAAAATGAAATAATATTACCTTTGCTTACAAGAAAAGCTTTTATAATTTTTTTTCTATAAATCTTTATAATTTTTTTTTCTATAAATCTTTATAATTTTTTTTCTATAAATCTTTAATTTAAAGTAAAAAATAATTTGTCGATCATAGTTTTTATTCAATCGTTTACTCCTTTGTCTGCTACATATATATAAGAGAAAATTGAAAAAAATCTGATACGTAAACATATAAACATAGAAACATGCCAAAGAGATATTTTGGAAGATGTATTTTTAACATGTATGAAAATATTCAAACGTATGTTCTGTTTATTTATTTATTTTTGCTGCTGTTAAACTATCTACAGGGCAATTAAAATCAGATGTTAAAATGCGTCTTCCTCCAAATTTTATGAAGTGGTGATGACAGGAACGCGTTAATGAAACATAATCTAGAAACCAAGTAGTAACTTCATTTCAAAGATTCAAAGTGTTAGCTAATATACATAATAAATAACACAAAAAAGGACTGCCGAATCCAGCATTATTCATAATTGTGGTACAATCAAACAAATGTTATTGCTTTTTTTCCAACGTATCTCTTTATTTAGATAAATTGCTTCTGAATATTTTTCTTATCAATTGTTGATACATTATATTTTAATTCAATAATTTCAATAGGATTTCTAATCAAAGTGATTTTAGTTTTCAAACCGGCGAAGATGAGTTTTTTTTTAATGATATTTTTAAAGTATCTTTTTAATAAAATATTTGAAACAACATGAATGGAAGATATTTTTGAAAAACAAATACGAAACTCAACATACTTATGGATGATTAAAAGAAATCTTTAATTCTAGCGCAAATACGTAATCATTTAAAAACAATTTTTAAAGACAGTATGTGATGCCTCAATGTTTCAAAACGGAAACGCTGTAAATAATTATAAAAAAACTAAAATATTTTTCGCTTGAAAATTCTTAACATCTGCTATTATACGCCCCGAAAATGGTTAAAGAAAAGCTAAATGATATAGGCATATTAAAATATATGAATATACATCCTCTGAATATTTTGCATTTCAGTATATATATATATATATATATATATATATATATATATATATATAGTTCTTTGTATAATTTGGAAAATACCAAGAAATCAAAGAATATCCGGAGTGTATTTACTTGTCCCTTAAAAGATATAAAGGCGAAACAATGGACAAGTAGCAGTCGTCAACAACCAACACCAGAAAAATTACAGAAAAGCTAGAATCACCAAAATATACACTTTTTTAATATCTATCCAACCCCTTCACAACGGACAGAACGTGAAAAAAATAAATATTTAAGCGTAGTTCAACTGGATGTAATCCAGATTTTTCCTTTTCTATTGTTTGCCTAAGGCAAAAGAACCCACTCTACTAATCTATTTATCCATTGTTTGGGGAGAAAAAATGTCTTCATGATTTTTATAGGCATTAGCGCAATATGAAACACAAACTGCCTCGTCCATGACTTGAATTGGGGACGCCGATTCCAACAACGATAACCGTTACACTAATCTCACTTCCATATGTCTCTAAGCAGAACATTAAAGATAGAAAAAGACCATCCTATTTTCATATCTGGTAATAATTTTCTGAATTCATCCAGCAGGAAAAATGAATCCTTTCCATCCATACCACCTGCATAGACAATGGGATGGTTTTTATGGTAAACGCCCATCTCTTCACCAAGTAACATGTTACTTGAATAAATAAATCAGTAGCAAAGAATTTACTTTGAGCTGACTTGTAAAAAACCCATATTGTTGATTTATAAGAAAAAAATATTTTGATTACTGCAAATAATTATACGAGGTTTATCGTAAGCGTATAACCGTGTATATTATATCCATTATTCTCCCACATCTCTCTCTCTTACTCTCTCTCTCTCTCTCTCTCTCTCTCTCTATATATATATATATATATATATATATATATATATGGAAAATCGCCGTATTTCCATGTTATAAAAAATAGTTACTTTTTATGCAACAATATAGGCTTGAGAAGATGTAATTTTTGCATCTATATTTTTGCATTTATTTACCAATCAGTCTGTAAGCACTAGTTTTAAAATATTTTGTGAGTTGCAGATGAGAATATATATCTTACAGCAAAAAAAATTGAAGGATCAAAACCCAAACTGCTTTAAGAAATCTTTTTTTGTCCTAGAATATTATAATCACGTTTTTTTAACCCATTAGATTAATCGATTAATCATAAACTATCATCTAATTTCGAGCCAACTTCAAGACTATAAATAGTGATAAAATTATATTTCTTCATAATTATTCAGTGACCTAATGAAAAAAACCTTTTAGCATATATCTGACATTCTTTTCCTTTGATAATGCATTTAATTTCACTATTGCTTAATTATCATCAATGGACTGAATATGTTATTGTTTACATATATCTATTAGTACTGCCATTACAAATCTCTTCTCTTGTTGACGAAAAATCTCAGCTGCAGCCCAATTCATCGTAAAACATTAACATATTTTTTCACAACCAGAGTGACGCACTAATTCACAGATTTTTTACCTATACAAAATATGTCGAGTTCGATTAAGAATAATGAAAAATGCTACACTTCATTATATAACAAATGAAACATGAATCCCCTTATCCCAACAAGCTGTTGGTTAAATAACCCAACTACTGTTCTTATACAAGGATGGTTTTGGTATTAAATAAACTACGAAGGTTTATGAGCAATTTAACGAAGAAACCCAACATTACAACTATGAAAACGATGAAGGTAACTGGCATTAATCTTACTGAATATACTAGAATATAAGAAGTAAATCTATTCCAAAAGTTGCTGGTTATTTGTGGTTGTAATTATTGTGACAGACTTAGTTAAACATTCATATCATATATATATATATATATATATATATGTTCGATAACGATCATGATTATAACGGAAAGGACATTATATCTGGGAATATACATTTCAAATTGTTTCTCTCTTCATATTAGCATGTCTTATCACACAACTCTTTAGGAAAGTATTTGTTCAAAAGGGATCTCAAAACTCTTATTAGGTTAGATTTGCTCGTCTATATATAAATCATAATGACCCAAATTATATATACACATTTCATGATACCGTAACAATGCACAAATTGTACATTGTAGTCGGATTTAATGTGGTAAATTAGTGTTAAAAGTCGCTTATGTAGTAAATTCAAATCCAGTGGTAAAAATCTCAGTACCTCACTCTTTTTTCACCGACTCTATTATAATTTATCATCAAAGAAGATTAATACATTCTATGGGGATATTTCCAAGTATTTTTTTATTTGCAATTAAATTTTGATATAACTTGTAAAATACACATCAAAACTATTTCTCTCTCCCACTCTCACTTTCTCTCCCTATCTCTCTCTTAGTATCTCTCTCTCTTTCTCTCTCTGTTTTTCTCTCACTTTCTCAGCATATAGATAAATAAATACATGGAATAGATAGATCTAATTTAGTACAGCGTAGACACAGAGGTCCACGTCGCTTTCTCACAAGTTATGTCTTGCGAAGCTCTTTTTCTGATGATCGCATATGTGAGAAATTGAGTCTGTAAGCGTCGTTGGATGTGTCTCTCTCTATCTTCGTTATTCTAAATTATATCCCCAAATTTAAGCATCGTTTATAAATCTAGCGAACTGTATATATATATATATATATATATATATATATATATATATATATATATATATATATATATATATATATATAGTATAGATAGCCACAGCTTGAGAAGACCTTATGCCAGTAATATTTGCTCTATCTTTCCGCAGTGTATTGAAGCAAATAACTTGGAGAAATCTACTAATAACTGTGTTGTACATACTCGTTCGATGGTTGGATTGATTGATAGAATATGTGAATCTGTTGAATAATAACTAAAACAAACATCCTTTACAAGAGACTGTTAATTACTCGGAAGTCTCCAACAGTTTCGGCTTTAAACATAGATACATTTAGATTGACTTCAAAGCAGAAATGAGGGGTTATTTACGTAATACTTCAAGTATCGCGTTTTTAATAAACTCACTCAAACTCGAGGCAAAGAAAGAAAACCCTCTCAAATACCGAAAGCATTCGTTAATTAAATTAAAAAAAAAAACACTGAGTGAGAAATATGATAAATATTAAAATCTTTCCAAAGAGAATCGGAAATGTAAAATACATGAGATATTCATGTGATAAATAGCATTGATTCCTCTAATTCTTGTGAACAAATTACACATTTTATAAAATAACAAATGAAGACAGAATTGTTTTCGAGTTCTGCAAGAATCTCCTGTGGATTATTTCTTAAATTCACGAACAACATGAAATTTTACCAATGATTAATTTTATCTAGAATCTACTTTCATCTTGCCTTTCTTTTAATTAGAAATAATTCCAAGCTTCAGTCCTGAAAATAAACATCATTGGAGAATATTTTCGTAAACTGATGATTTGAGTGTACAGCAAAACAAAATAAAAATGAAAGTAAAATGAGCAATAAAAATGATGACGAAAGAAAAATAGTAGTCGAAACTAAATGATGACAATGCTTCATATCTAAATAAATCAAAGATAACGGTAAACACTACTAGCACATAAAAAATGACAACACAATAGGCGCTTTGAAAAATTGATGATTGATCAAAACATTAGTTTAAATGGTTTTAATTGCGGGCTTCTGACAACCCATCACTCTCCAATAAAGTTGTTATTTCCACACACACACACACACACACACACACACACACACACACACACACACACACACACACACACACACACACACACATATATATATATATATATATGTATATATATATATATATATAGAGAGAGACAGAGACAGAGACAGAGAGAGAGATAGAGAGAGCGG
>OY757911.1:78763447-78843447 GCA_963585895.1 Sepioteuthis lessoniana
ACCTTCTTTCGTTGGCATTATTTGCAAACGGATAAAAGCTACGAAGCACCAAACTCTCCACACATATCCAGCTACACGCTGTTTCAATGAAACTATCTCATTGTATTCAAATACTGCCGTCGGTACGGTTCTTATATCACAGTGGTGGCCAATATCACCTCAGGCTAAATTGAATCACAACCAAGCACCCCTCCACAATTCCTATAGAATATCAGTTCTTTCCAACCACCGTACGCCTTTGTGATACAACCAGATCGAGTCAGCTGTACAATAGAAACACCGATAGAAATCTACAGCTATTATATAATCATTACTAATCTGGATAATGTTCAAAAGAGAGGAATTGGTTTAATCAAAGATCGAATTTTGATTAATCACTTGCAGCTAATTCTCATTAACGTTTCCGGTCTTACGCGCTCGGTGCCGACCAACAATATCGATCCTTTAGGAATTGCTCTTCCAGCGGCCCTCAAATCCTCAAAGACTCTATTGTTTGATTTCCTAATTTTCGACCCTTGAAGCAGCCGATCAGGGCATTTCTGATTTATATGTCTCTTAGAGGAAAGGTTATATCACTTTTTATTTATTCTCTTCTTATATCATTGGCTTTACTATCTAGTATCACAATGTTAAAGTTGTTTACTATTGTAAAACCGTTAAGCAAGCTGTTTGCTCATCTTTGACTGTCATTATAAAAGCTGACACCATTTTCAACTAAAACTCTTCGTAGGTCCGTAAATATGCCAAATATCATCGACAGAAGGCGTGTTTAGCGGTAGACCTCCAAGGAAATGGAATTAGTGACTGGAGTTAAAAACCCTTGACCAGTAATTCCCAGTGTAGGAAGCATACCCCACCAGTGGGGCATGGAAATATTTTTCTGTGGTATGAGCTAGGGTTAAGGTTTAGACAGGGCTTGTTTAGAGACCAAGTTAAGGAATAGTTAAGAATTTAATATTTCAGGAGGCCATTAGAATTTTAGAAAGACTAAAGCTAGGCTTATCCTAATATCTGTTAGGAACCACTGTCCTTGAAAAACTAGTTATTGTTTCCACTTTCCTTTGGAAAGGTATAGATCCTACTGTTCTCTATCCAGTTATTGAGAATTAATGGAGCTGACTGTTTTTAATTTTGGTTTGGCATCTGCTCTAGGAAAAGGAAAACTGAATTCTAAACGAGTATACTCCGCTTAAACTTGAATTTGTGTCCAATCCTCTACGTGGTGGGGCAGTTTGGTAAATACAGATTTAGTTTTCAGAAAGTTTGTCTGATAGATCGATGGTGATCCTCGACTATAGACTCCTTATGATCGACGATGTTGATAGAACATTTGTCTTTTAAGTATCTGTTGGCGATGAATCTTTTTCCCAAGGGGGGATGTTTGGGTCAGTGGTTATTGGCAAATTCATTGGTAAGGACTAGAATACCCTGATTGAATCCCCAGCACATTTCAGAAGATGTCCTGGCAATGCCACTCAAATGAATCTGTTGGTTTAAAGTTCTACTACTTTGATGAGAAGGGAGTCAACTCTTCATTGCCATTACTACAAGATTTATTATGACCTGGAAATATTAGTTGTGGTCGCATCAAAGGGGACAATAAATGTTAGACAATTATCATTTGATAGGAATACATGAAATGATATAATTATACAAATTGTATATATCAGAGAGTGATACTTGAAGCCATATAACTGTGAAAACCAACGATTATTATTAAACTGGAAAACTTACTTGAAACCATAGAAGTGTGAAGAGTTTATTAGTATTATGTGTATAAAGAGGAGTTACTTTAAGCTCTGTTTCTGTAAAATTACTTTCATTAGTTACTGAAACCATAGAATTTCTTGAAAAAGATATGAATTACATTGGCATTAAGTAATCCAATAAAGGTTTACCTGCAGTAAGAACACTTCACCAACGAAGAGCAACGATCTGAAAAAGCTTTGAGGCATTTGCATAGTTTGTAGGCTTTCTTAAGGTGGCAGTAGGATCATTTCTTAGAAACATCATGTCGTTGTTGACTTTATTTAGAGACGTTTAGTAGACAGAACAAAACCACCTCAAATGTCGTGTAATAATTGAGGCCACAATGCAGTCAAAATTAGTGCGTCTTAGAATTTCCACGTGTGATACTTTGTCTTTCTAAATGAGCTCTATAAGACGCCGTAGGCATTTATTGTGTAACTTCCCCATCTTCTAAGTATGTCTCCCATAGATAGATAGAAGATTTTGTCTCGTACATGTACATAGATGTAAAAAGAAAAGTCGAGAAACCATGACTTCTGTTTTGAAAAGCGGTTGCATGCTTAAGTTGGGTACGGTGTTAAATAACATATCAACATGTGTCAGCTATTTAAAGCCATATCTTGTTTTTTTTATTGTCTCCTAATATATTACTGGAAATATTTTTCATAAACTTTATATGCCTTAATATGTTGGTAAAATTATTTTATCATAGGATTCACTTGATGCGGATGGCCTGCAATCACCACCTTATCATATTTACCAACCCCTCCGATCGGGTAGGATATGACACAAGGTCATTTTTAAGCGGAGTTTAACAGGTTTGAATTAAGAGTAGTAGACTAGTTGACTCGCCAAGGCTAAAGAACCTTGTGTGTCCTACTATTTACCCATAGCTGGAGGGAGAATAATTTGATTCATACCTATCCTGAGGGTATTAGTGTGATGTGAAATGCAATCAGTCTCGTCCAGGATTTGAACTCGTGTCGCCGTGTCCATTTCCTATGATGATAACCATTACACCACGGGCACCTCCAAATATACATTATAATACCCACAAGATAAAAAGGATTGGGGGTGTTGTTTTTTTTGCCATAAGAGAAATTTTAAAATGACGGTCCAGAATTGATTGTATCGGTGCTAGGACTGGACATGACTAGCCAATTGATCGGATCGGTCCTTTCTGACTGTCTGTTTCGCTTAAGTGTGGGTCAAAGTGGACTGTGCAAGGTCCCGTTACCACTAATCATCGGGATCACGAACATCTCCGATACCAGGATCCTGTCCTAAAACATTACTTATCGCCACCCACGACTTACAAGTGGCTCTTTTGGATGAGGTGGGGGGTCTTACTCCTCTGCAGGCCCAGACGACAGTACAACTTTTGAAAGTGAGTTGTTGCGATTCTGAAGAAAACAACAGCAAACAGCATCGATAAAAAAAATAAGTTATATTCTAACAGGATTAATACTTTTCCCCTATTTAGGGCTTCCACCATGTATGGGTATATTTATTTACAGTATTTCAGTGTGAACTTTCTGACGTTTACGTATTAATATTGGATTTATTCAACTCATGGTAGATGTTGTCCAATATCTATTAGAATTTAAATACAAATATTTTTTATCGTTTGAAAATTGTTAACATGAGAATTTGCAAATTTTCGTGACAAAGACTCACGTAAATTACGTTTACATCGAATGATTTTAAATAAAAATTTCTAAATGCTATCTATGTCAATACAATGCTTGATAGTGTTGAGATGATAAATGTAAACGGCTTATTGCAGATGTATTAT
Organism: Sepioteuthis lessoniana; assembly: GCA_963585895.1. Taxonomy (NCBI): domain Eukaryota; kingdom Metazoa; phylum Mollusca; class Cephalopoda; order Myopsida; family Loliginidae; genus Sepioteuthis; species Sepioteuthis lessoniana. The sequence continues at coordinate 78,766,992 of OY757911.1, forward strand.
CAGCTAAGTTTACCTATGTCTATAACGTAGAACCCTTCCAATAAATGACTCTGCTTGCATTTTCAACTTCATTCATGGTCAATGACATAGGATTTTAAATTGCTGCCATGAATTAAGACATGTGTTTTTTTTTTCAGTTTTTTTTAGAGTACATACTCGAGAGAACTCTAAATCTAAGCGATGCCATGTACTCATTTTCGCATATTTCTTTGGGGTGGTAGGGCTATTCTTGGTGAGATATCAAATATGAATAAAGATAGCCATGTGTCAAATACGAAGACAAGTATACTGATACATCGTTTAATTTGTGGGCTCAATGTCACTGATTACAATTAGAGCCAGATGAAGTAGGTGCATAAACTGAAAGTGACAGGTATCATCAACTGCAAGGTAAGGGAGTGTAAAAATACACTGAAAAATTTGTGCTGAGGAGTTGAGGGTTAACAAAATTTCCTCCATCTGAAAGCGAACAAGCATAGCTACGCCTCCCCAACGTTCTGGGAGACAGAAACTATCCTACCAAGTGAGTGTAATAGCCATGGTTAAACATCTGCAATTATACGAGATGGAAAGAGGTTTATTTTGGAATTATTGTTTGCATTTCAGTCTCTTCCGAGAGACTTAATCTCTTCTGAATCTTAAAACCCGTGGATTTGTAATACCAACCATCATCATCATGTCACGCTGCTATCGTGGATCTCTTTGACCCTCTCTCATTCCCTGTCTCTATTGTCCATCGCTCCCGGGAGGTCTTTCAGGTTACTTCCTGTATCGGCACAGAGCTGTTGTATATAGGTTCTAACTGGTCGTCCTACCTTTTTTCGACCATGTGATGGGGTCCACAGGAGTATATCACTTATGAGTTGGTCCTTACTTCTCTAGCAGTGTCCCGCATTTCTGGTTCGGCTTGGATAGTTTTCATTATGGGTGTTGGGTGGCCGTAAAGCTACTGTTTTGTGGGATGTTGCCTCCAGGACTTGTTCAATACAGCTTGCATCATTCTTGTGTAATTGCCGTCAACTTTTTTCTCAATACGTTTAGTAAGCGTCTTCGTGGTGCATACATATAGCAGTATGGCCACGACCTCGGCTTGGAAAAAAAACTGCGATTTGTTTTATCGGTCAAGTTGACTTCCATATGACCGATATTCTATCGATAGCTGTCCATGCCTCTGTTAGCCGCGTGCCGATGTCATTCTCGGTTGATGAAAAGCTGATTCAAAGGTAGGTGAACTTGTCCACTTGTTTCAAAGGACCACACTATAGTGTGGAGATATCACCTCTTTGATTAAAGCACATGTATTCTGTCTTTTATGTGTTGATATGGAGGCCTATTCTCGCTGATGAACGTTCCAGACTATGTAGCAGGGATTCTGATTAAGTGGGTGCGTTTGCTTGAAGTGCTACGTCATCAGAGCAGTCCGTGTCCGTAATAGTTTGTGCGGGTTATCTTCTGCTTCTTTCCTTTGCCAGTAAATTCTCGAAATGTTGTTTCCGCATGTATATTCGTTCTTCTTGGCTAGTAGCTTTCGGTTTAGCTTTCGTAGTACTCTTCTGCTCTCTTCGTTTACCGTCTGCCATGCTAACCTTGATTATCTTCAACCAAGTCTCTAATCTTATTGATCTGTTCTTTATGTATTCTATTCCTTATTTTATGTACACGTTAGTTAATTCATTTTATGCCTTCTTAAGTTTCTGAGTATTGGTATTAGTTGGGTACCTCCTATTGTATAGGGAGGCGATTTTTACGTCTGCACGCTTTTTTCTAACCGCAAATATCTTCCACTGGACTTTAGGTTTAGCACTTTACTTAGTTGATATGCATTCTGCTGCCGCTTCTAAGTGGGCATTGACGATGTTCTCATATCTGTCATACGGAGTAAGTGTTTCTAATTTCTCCTTAAGTGCATCAAATTTGTTTCTTAGTGTTAACGTATATTTATCTCTAATGTTCCTGTTTGACTAGTAATCCCAATCACCTCTCAAAAAAAAAAAATATCTACAATTCTTTCGAAGACTGATTAATTTCGCTGCTCGAGTCTATCCATGACCAATAGAAGATGATCACCTATATTCAGTAGTGAATTACTACAACATGAATAAACCTGATAACCGAATTGTTTGCCTGTTCTTTTGTCAGCAGAGACAAATGGCAACCTCTTTCGTAATGTCCTCTTCTTGACAACTTATTTTTTACAACTTTTCTATATGACAAATTGCAAGAAAACCAATAAATTCGCTGATATATGCAAGTGCAATACTAGTAAGATTACATTCTTATATTTAGGAGTGCTTAACGTAACGGTTATCGTCGTTGGAGAAGACATCGGCGACTTTGGATGTGTTTCACTTCGCGCTCATACACTTGAAATTTTGAGTGGATATTGCTCTTAAATGTCAGTATTCATGCAAATCTTTGAGAACTTGAAGTGAAAAGATATCAAATGCCGATTTTCATGGCAGGCAGGCACTTCCTTATTTGGAAAATTGATCTAATTCAATCTTTCTCTAAGAACAGATTTGTTGGATCAGTGACTTAAACGATAACAAGTCAGACTGCGTTATTCAGTCTCGGTTAGGTATCCATTCCAAGAGTATGATTTCAAACTAACTGTATTCCACGTAAAAATTAACCTTGTGCCACATCTGGTCATAGTGAGGAGTCAAAGAAATACATACACTATTTATATAGTTGTCATTTCAACTAATAACATTTCATAAAATGAAGTCAATCTTTAATAATCTTTTTTTCAGATTCAATACTTTTGTTTTTCTTTTTTCTTCTTTTATTGTCTAATTCATCTTCAACAAAATCATCCATCTAGGAGTGTATTCATTACTGGGTCTATTTCTAAATACGGAAAGGAAATCGAATTACGATAAGTACCGATCCGAAATCCGACAATTTTTTTCCGATATCAACGTGTTTTTAATAAGAAATTACACTTATTTTTTTTAAAAAGAAGTTTAGTGATTATGTATTTCTTTTACACAAGCTCATGGGACTTATTTTTTCTGGAGTATGAGTTTAAGTAATTCTCTGTATAAAATAATACGTAATTATTCAGCTTGCCCAGTCACCATTTCTCAGAATACACTGACTGTATACCGTGCGTAAGGATAAGACCACCATTTCACAAAAAGGAAAAAAACGAATTTGATATTGAGGCTCCAGTTTTTGAAATCTGCAAAGTAGGTGGTACACCTTCATTTTCATTATTCCCAGTTCCACTCTGATTCTCAGTGGTAGTACGTGTTAAGATCTTATTTTGGGGTAAAATAGACCAATTGAAAAAAAATCGCATTCAATAGGACTGTGTGCAAAATAAAATTCTTTCGAAACAGAACATAAATAAATGTAAACCTGAACGTACCACGCGCGCGATTCAGTAACCTCGAAACACAAAATAACCCTAGACGGATTGATATTCCATAAAATTAAATCATCAAAAAGTGGTTTTAGTGTACTCGCACAGTTTAACAAAAGAAGATATCAAACAAAATTATGTAAGGTACATGGAGAAGAGAAAAATGTAAATATGAACGTAAATGAACGCGATTCATTAACCTCTTAGCATGCAATAATCCGAGACGGTTTGACATGTCATTATAAGCAATCAATCTCTTCATCAATCAGAAATTAAGAATTCGAATTGGAAGCTTCGTCTGTATTGGAATACTACAAAAAATATTAAATACCAAATCGTAACTCAGATTTCTATAAATGCTCGAAAAATCACTGATCAACTCGACATATCATTTATGTAGATATGTAGAGTTTATTTCACGTATCTCCAAATTACGCACAAGTTTATGTTTCTTTCGAGAGAAATGTCAAGTAGGTAAACGATTAATTCATAAAATGGAAAATCAGCCGAGAAATACATTTTGAATTGGGATTGGCTCCCGTCCAGTCTAGCTTCAGTTTATATTATGCTATCAATGAAAATATGATTCCTAAATGATCAATTACTGTAAGTTTTTATATTGTTCTTTATTGTTAAATAAAGTTTGGCTCAAGGCGGCTTATTTCAGTCACAATCCTCAAAAGTTTGGTAAAGGGACTAGAAGACTTAGAAATCAGAGGACAAGGAAAGATTATCTAGACTGGAGAATTATTAAGATCACCCAGAATACAGAGATGATTCCTGGAGACTTTTGGTAACATGCAATTATTCAAACGCCAGTGAATTACAATCAGCTTACGCTATTGCAAAAAACTCTCAAATAGTAACAATAATAATAATAATAATAATACTCGTGAAGTCTACAAAAAAGCTGATGATATGTTCCCTCTCTAACTTGGATAATAGAATATCTGAATGTGATCAAAGTATCCAACAAAGTCCTTAATTTCATCACGAAAGCTATTGAAATCTTATCTTAGCAGAGGTTAAAATCTAAAGAGGCATATCCATGTGAGATTCATTCCCATCACTAGTATTCGTTGTAGTAGTATTAGCAATCAGCTATTAGAATATATTTAGAAATGTACTGGAAGCTAAAAATTTACTAACTCACAGAGTGAGGTACACCGTAATATGTATATAGATGATATGAAGATATTTATCAATTATTAATAATAACTAGCAACACTTATACAATCTATATGAATATACAGCCAGTATATAGGAATGGACTTTGGGATCGAAATGTGCCGATAATGTAATGAAAAAGAAGCAAAACAGAACAACCAAATCAAGAAAGCATCAGAACACTTGGTAGAGAAGAGAATTAAAAGCACTGGGAAATATTAGAAGCAAAGAACACCAGAGAAGAAAGAAAAAGTTAGAAAAAGAGGCTACCTCTGAAGAACCGAAAAACTTCTCGAAAGGAGAAAAAATATCAAGAAAATGAGCACTAGAACAATCTTGACCGGAAGATGATCAGTAAAATTCCTAAAATTGACAAGTAAGAAAGATAACTGGACCAAATATCAAGGAATTTGATTATGTACAAAGCTTTACAGTCAGAATATGTGTCGGGTAAAGGTGAAAATTGACTCTGCGGATACTATAAACGACAATTTAAGAAAAGTGCCCAAGAAATAACCTAGAAATGACTAATAAAAGGAAGTTTCTTGATACAGACTGGCCAAAGAGTCGGAAAAAACTTTTGAAAATGAGACAAAGTTATCAATTGTAGTTAGTGCCCTTAGGACAGTTTTCAGATTCAAAAAGAGACTTGAGGAACTGGAAAGCAGAGAAGAAATCAAGATAATCCGAACATCAACCGTGTTAAGATCAAATAGAATACTAAGAAGAATCTGGGCATATTACGGCTCTTACTTTCAATCAGGCTTCAGTAAAAGAAATAGTTAAAACTGCAGTGAAAAGCTAGCAATGATATATGTATATATATATATACTCGTGAACAAAAGTGATTAGACAAATACAATTTTTTTGTGGTTGTTCCCAATTACTTTAGACAGATTGAAGGTTTACAGAAATACATTGTTTTAGCTTTTAAGATATTTTTAAAGAATTGATATTCCACAAAAGGAGGTGCCCGTGGTGAAATGGTTAACGCTGTGGGAAGTAGACACAATGACACGAGTTCAAATGCTGGACGAGGCTGATTGCATTTCACATTGGGAAAGGTATGAATCAAATTATTCTCTCTCCAGCTATGGGTAAATAGTACGGCAGACTTGGTTCTTCAGCCTTGGTGAGGCAACTAGTCAAGGAGAAGGAAAACTCTGAATTCAAACCTGTTAAACTCTGCTTAAAAACTGACCTTGTGTCATATCCTGCCCGAACGGAGGGGTTGGTAAATATGGATGTTCCACTAAAGGAGCGAGAAAAATGATCAAGTAATAAAGCATATCCTTTTGTTGAATGAAATAATTTTTGATATTCAAGGGGTTTGAACTATTTTATGATGTCAACTATCGTAAACATCTGATAGTCAATTATGCCTTGAAATTATTTTCAAGCATTGTCAGTTTGGGTTTCAAATCTACCAAAAAAGTTTGGTCAAATATATAATCTTGGTGTTCACGTGTGAAATCATAACTGTCCATCTTATTTTAAACTGATGTTTTAATGGTGGTTTAGATTGATGTCAAATCCATCTGGGGTCAGTGTTTAAAGGCGTTTTACGTATTTCTATTATACTTGTAGTTTTCTTCAAAGCGTTTTTTCGGATCTTTCTATGATCATTAATTTCGCAGTCCGGGAAGGACGCATGGCACAGTGACAACGTGTTTATCATCTTGAAATGACCCTGTTCCTTCAAGATTTGATATCACGTATGATATCTTCAAACGTGGGCTTAGTTCCAGCTTTTTGGCCAGCTGCAGAACACGAAATGGCTTGTTATCTGTCTACGGGTAATTGTCTCTCAAATTGGCCTTAGGTCTCATGTTGTTTTGAATGACCTTATACACCTCTTCCTCCCACGCTTTCTTCTCAGCGACAAATTTACATGCACATCACATTTTCATCTTGTGTCAAATGTTCGAGCTCCAACGGGTTTTCACCGGCAGGCCACTTCGTTAGATTAGCATTACAAAAATATGGAAAGCAAAAGAATTTTCTCAAAATAAACCGCAATATCACACAAAACATGGAAATAAAAAAAACATTATAACCTGTAGAATAATTTCTACAGTACAACTACATAACCTTTAAAACAAGGTAAATTATGCTTATTTAAAATTAATGATTAGCAGCAAAAAGTCCTCACCCGGATATTCTGTCCATAGGATACAATATAAACACTCTTTTATTGAATGAAACCCGTCTGTCAACTTCATTTTACGTAATAATTTTCTTCTCCAGAAAGGTCCAGATATTGATCCAAGTTTTCTCATTTCATTTACTTCTCAAGGCGGTCTATTGGAAAGGTGAAGTCCTCTAGTTGACTACTATAAAAAGGTCTATTATTATTATTATTATTATTTATTTATTTAATAAGTTACTAACTGACTGTGTATCTGTTTATTCATTAATTTATTGTTCATACGAAGTGTTCTGGAGTTTATTGTCGTGAGACTGAGTGACAGCAAGTCTCTTCATTTTACTTCTCGATCAAAACACAATCACGATTAGAAGTTTCAAACTTTCTTCATATGTCCAGTTGTCATTGGGCATCAGGAATACCATCTTTTGTTTTTTGCTTGTTTTCTTCTGTTTTCTCAATAAAAAAAAAAGTTATATCTAAATATTGATATCTAAACAAATCCATACCAAAATGCAAAAAAATATAAGGATCACTATGACCATGAATAAACTCTGACATGATTCAAAATTTAAGATATTAAATTATATCTTTTGATTCTTTTTTATAAACAACATACTATTCTAAATGTAAGTTAACAAACACGAATATAAAGATAATTAAAGGAGAAACAGACAAAAAACAACATTTACGCATGAACTCAAAAGTAGTCAATTTTCAAACACTCAGAGTTTAAATTCAATTTGTTAAAAGATTAGTTTACATTTTTTAAAGAAATGTAATGACGTTGAAATAGTTTGGCAAATTGATAGGAATATTCCTCTCTCTCTCTCTCTCTATATATATATATATATATATATATATATATACAGAAAATTAATTGATCTCCACAGAAAACAAATGTGTTAATTTTTGTGTAAAAAGAGAATCCCATATACATTGAAGTATTGCAATTTTTATCTTGTTCTTTTATATTTATTGACCAATAAGTACCTTCATTTGATACACTGCCGCTTTATTTATTGATTTATTTATTTGCTTTTCGTTTGTTTATCTATTTTTCAAATTTTCTTTGAGATAGCAGACAATGATATTTTAATTGCCACGCAAAAATTTGAAGGATCAAAACCTAAAAGATTTTTAGTAATAATTTCCCTTCAAGATAATTAAAAATGCAGTTCGTTAACCCATCGGAATCATTAATAAATTAATCATTTTTTATCTAATTTAGAGCCTATCTAAATATTATAAAAAAGCGATAAAATAGAATAAACTACAGCATTAAATAGAAATCTCTGTCTATGGTACTCACATATTTTTATCATTTCATTAGAGTTACCAAAAAATTCAATTCTTTTCAAATTTAATTTATTTCTAAAATCGCCTTATTATTTCTATGAATGAAAAAATATTTTTACCGTTTCTATATGCTACTACTGATAAAACGTCCTACTGCCGATAACAAATTGCATTATTACACTTAGATATCAGTGTACAGATATAGCTTGCCTTTACATGTCATTCATACACAAAGGATTTTTTACACACAAAAAATAAATCATCTAGTATTAAAACAAAGCAAACTACCAATAACTTGCTTCCCGTTAATAAAATGAGACATTTTAATGTTTTAAGTAATAGTACACTGCAGAGATTAAAACTTTAGTTATTTTTCCAGTAAACCTTTTTTCAAGTTAAATCATTAAATCTATTGGACTTTTAAAACTGTTTCTTAAAAAATTAACACAATTTTCCGATATATATATATATATATATATATATGTATGTGTGTGTGTGTGTGTGTGTGTGTGTGTGTGTGTGTGTGTGTGTGTGTGTGTGAAGACAGACGGACGGAGAGGCTAAAAAAGACAAAGAGACAGTGAGGGAAAGAGGGAGAGTGATAGAGGAGAGAGAGAGAGTTAGACAAAGAGACAATGAGATAGATGGATGAATAGATGCCACAGTAGATAAATCCTTGAATGCATTTGTCAAAGCGAAAGTGGTTATTTGACTTTGCTTCCCTCCTCTCAATAAAAACGTGACAAAATCTTACTACCGACCAAACTCATCACTAATCTGACGTGACCATTCCTTCAGAGATTAAAAATGATTCCTGCAGTCACTCCCAAAAGGCAAATATTGCTAGATGGATAACTAGATTCATAAAAAAAAAAGTTGTGCCTTTCTTTGGTTGCCTGAGAAATAACTGACAATATGTCATGTATTATGATATAGCATATTCTAGAGATATACTCACATTGTTGTTTTAGGCTTTTCTCATCACTATTTCTTGCCTTACTTTTACTCCACAGTTATCGTTAAACAATCAAAAATTAATGAACTATATATGAAGGTCAGATGAAAATTTAATAGGCTGACCAAGATACTCTTATGGAAAGTGACAAAATGAGGTTCATTTTTCAACATAATCTCCCTCGCAGTCCACTCTCTTCTTTTATTGGTGTTCCAATGTTTGTATCCTGCTTGTCAAAAAATATCAACAGTAGATGTGACGTCATCATATGAACTTTTTAGCCTTTAAACTTTTCAATCCAACCTTTACATATATACGATGAGGATATTTACAATTCACATCCTTCTAATAGCTCTGAAAAGAATAAATTCATCACTCCTAAACAGAGCAAGATAAATAGAAAATAAAGTGGACTCTCGAACCTAGGTGGGCAACTTCTGGGGAGGAATCAGAACTTTGAACTCGACCCAACCCACTCTGGCTTAGCTGGTGAGCTGAATGGTGTGACACCAGGCTGACATTTTTTTCTTTTGTAGAAAGGCTGATTAACCTCTCAACGACTGTTTATCAACTCATCTCTATAAATAACGACCTGGTGAAGTCTGTTCTTAATCCACTGAAACTTTAAAAATGACCCGTAAAAGCTTATCAGCTTTTTATTCGTTTTCTTTAGCTTTGCTTATATATTGAACAGTTGGATGAAGTAGAAGATTAAACAGCGAATTATGCAAATAGTATTGTAAAGTTTCCCATAGCAATTCTTCTGTATTAGTGAATATTTTGAGCATTAGAAATCTGGAAAATAGGCCAGGGTTTATGGCAGGCTTGCCTGATAGAATACGCTGACTTTTTTCCCTATTCATTAATTCATCAATTGCGCAGATAAAAATACACGCTCATTAACCCGAGTCACCTTAAATCGACAATATCTGCCTTGAGTCACGATTTATATGAATAAAACATTTAAATGAAACAATGGCTTTAAGATGAAAAGAATTTCTTTGCTGCAGTAATTTTTAAAGAACGTGTGGAAATCTTGTACTTCTCAGAATTACACTTTCTTATCTCTGTGAACATTAAAATGCAAATATACTTTTATATACACGTATACATGTATACACACGTGATATATGTATATATATATATATATATATATATATATATATATGGATAAAAGTTTATACAACGGTATATATGTACAGACAGACAGAGACTGAGATTTAACACGTGACTAAAAAAGAGAAGAAATCTAATTAATCTCACACGATAACTTTTCCTATTTCCTTGAATTGATTTATAAATATCTATTTCTCATGATATTTTGTTATTAAGAAGATGAAAAAAAAACATTATGCCTGGAATTTGAGCGAAATCTGGTAACACTTGGATAAAAAACGGTGCTTTGAATTAGAGGAATCAATGCCAGAAAGAATCAAGGCTGTCACAAAAGATCGAGGTGGGTGTGCTTTAGTTCAGATTTGTTTATCAATGAATTCAATATTTTCCTCAATATTGGATATTCCATCATATGTTCTCCTGCATGTCTTATTAAAATTTACCATTAATTTAGATGATTTGATGTAGTTAGAGGCATACTTTATGCAGCCAGCGTAGGAGGCAATTTAACTTCAGTAAGAAAAAAGGCTTTAATTTTTTATTAGTTCATTTACTGGGAAATAAAAACGTACGCATACATCTGACAATCGTGCTAATTCCATAATTTCCCCAGGAATTGTATTTAATGAGCAAGATAACTACTTAGTTTTTTCTTTCTTTGACGGTCTACTCCCAACTTTTGCTTGGATGAGAGTGTAGAATAAGTGCGCCGTGTCTAAAATATAAGTTCTGCTCTTAAGGACGTACGTCTACGTAGTTACTTTTTGTTCTGCAACAGTCATGTTCTTTTGTTTTGGCCGATCGTACAGAAAACAAAATGAATCTAGGCTCTGACAATTTCAACCCTTCAGCCGGAACTCCAACTTGCACTAAACTGAGAGATTGAGAGGTGTCTGACACTTTCATTACAGTGGTCGTAGGGACTGTGAAAACATGTATATGTCTAGGTAATCCTTTTGAATAAACCATACACCTAATTCTCCTTCGAAAAGCGAAGACAGACAAATAATAAGAATTGAACCTCCACCTGTAATGCGTAAGCCTGGAATCAATATGATTTAACTTAACCCTCTCAGTATGAGCAAGATGCAACAAAAGTCATTTTCACGCAGTTTTTAACTAGTTTTAATTCAGTTTTCCTTCTCCTGGATAGGTTGTCAAACTAAGTTTGAAAAGCTCACTCAGCCCTGTTATTTACACATTGCTAAGCGTCGCATATTTGTATTCATACCTTTCCCATTGATATGCGTGCTATGTCAAATGCGAACGCATTCGTAAAGGATTCGAACTCAAGTCACCGACACCAATTCTTACGATGATAACTGTTACACTACAAGCGCCTTGTGCCTAGTTCTCTATCTTAAATCTGTTTGTTTTTTTGTCTTCAGGTGTTTGGGCAAAACGAAACGACTTTATTCGTTTCTTCGAGCTTTCGTTGATTTTTTAAAATTTTATTTTGCAAGAAATAAGTAGAACTTACAACATAAGTTCTATAAAATCACTTTTTTTCCCGTTCACATCTCATCTGAGAACTTTGTGACAAAAGTAAACAATACTTTGCTTTCTGGGGAATTTAATTTAGAAAACGACCGCTTCAGAGGTATAATCATCAAGCATAAATTTCAAAAGCCAATCATATACAAAGTTTAATATTTACGTCAGCCAATAAATTAAAGAAGTCATATAAGCAAAATTGACAAAATAACCAATTAACAACCCAGTTTTGCTTATTATTGGTCTATGCAGATTTTTAAAAAATAAAAAATTGAGATTTTGATATTTTCAATTTATGTTTTAAATATAGTCTGCACAATTTTCCGCTGGAAAAAAAGTATCTCTCTTTTTGTTCATATCTACCAGTCAGTGATCAGAGGAGATATACTCGAAAACTAGGCATACATATCGGAAATGAAGATACACTTTAATGCAATACACAATATCCACCGATGCTTCTCTTTCATCCTTGCAGAATTTGTTGACAGACAAAGAACGAATGATGCATACATAGCCAAAAAGTCATAAAGTTCATTCAATTATCGTTAAGGGTTTTCGGACAACTGTCTTCATCTTAATTGGAGGTGCACGTGGAGTAATGGTTATCGTCGTAGGAATTGTACACGGCGACACGAGTTCAAAACCTGGACGAGACTGATTGCATTTCACATAGCACTAATACCCTTGGGAAAGGTATGAATCCAATTATTCTCCCTCCAGCTATGGGTAAATAGTAGGACAGACTAGGTTCTTCAGGCTTGGTGAGGCAACTAGTCTAGGAGAAGGAAAAATCTGAATTCAAACCTGTTGAACTTCGCTTAAGAATTGACCTTGTGTCATATCCTGCCCAAGCGGAGGGGTTGGTAAATAGGGTCTTCATCTTCATTGTTATTTTATCAACGCTTTATTACTTTATTAGGATTAACAAAACAGAAATACTTAACACTTGTGCCCGGTTATGGTTAATGGAATCAGAACAGGTGACCTCCATGGATTCAATAAAGGACGTAGTTTGAAGTTTCGTGAAGGTTCCCGATTGAAGACGGCCGGAGGACATATCAATCGAAACGATGTGAAAATAAAAATAAAGATGAAGACAGTAGTCTTAAAACCATTAATGATAAACAACATCAAGCTTCGTCTCAGAAATATCGACAACTAACTTATTTAATTATTTGATCCATTTCATTCTTTATTATGAAGCCGTCAGTTGTATCAGAAAATGGCATTATACAAGGAAGCAAATATAGAAGCAATCAAACATTTAAATTTCCTAGATTGTATAAAAAGAGTTAATTATAATGACCACGTGTTATTTTAGTTTTACTCACGACTTCAAGCGTTGATGCTAAAATTAGCTGAATATTTTTATACCATTAATGGCGTACGGCTTCCAAGGTGTCTGGGAATGATTTGCATTGTTTTCTCTTTCTTTGTTATAGGTTCAATGTCAATTGTTCCTAATAAAATCTAACATGTGGATGGCAATAAATGCTGCAAAATACTATTTTCTTTATTCTTCTAATTAATTCATTACAGACCGCTGAACACAATTTTATCTCTGCTCTGTTTATAATGCAATTACTAGACAAAACATGAACGGGCTTGTTGGTTGGTTAGTTCGTTAGTTATTGGTTGTTTTTATGGGGAGTAAGGTATATTTATGTCGAAATCAGTTCATTTATTATGGTCTAAAGAATTTATAGAGAACACAGATATATTTCTATATTAATGATTCATTTCAGAATTCACAATCATTTGAAGAAGGTAATCCTTTTATATTTTGTAGCAATACCGCTGTTTGAAGAGTCAATCTTTTTTTAATACCATTCAAAGATATTTAATATATTATCTAAGACATATCTATTTAAACGATACATTGGACTTTAACAGGTATTAACACTCCAGGTAAGAGTAGACTTGGAATTAATGGCAACTAAGGAATGATTTTATAAGACCTGAGTTTGAGAATCGGAGTAACACCAGTGGGTGTAGTTTTGAGTAATAAAAAAGAAACCATTTTTTGGGTTATGATGAAGCTTATCATCTCAAAAAGATGTATTCAGCTGATTTTATGCCTCATCGAAATCCAAGTGATACTGTTCTGTAATAGTAGGGTATTTGAAAAGTAATTACGTTTTACCGGAGAAGACATTAATATACAAGTGTAAGTCAAATTTATTTAAATATTTTCACAAACTATATAATTACCTTCATTTTCAACTACTGCTGCCCAACAAGTCTAAGAAAATATACGACTTTTCTGATAGGACGTTCTAATATACTTTCATTCTCAACGGATTCACCATCTACAGATACTATTGTTTTTTGTGTTTTTTGATCCCTACAATATTTCATAACCAGAATAACATTTAGAATCCCGGATGTTGAAAATGGTCTTTCAGCTTTTTCAACCGCCATATTTCGAGAAGCTTAAAATAGTAATTTTCCCTTTGCTTAGAGCTGCATATGAGTTATAACCTCATTGGTAAAAAATAATTTTTCCCAAAGACCCTTATAATTGGACCAATTAAATTTTAAGTGATATTCATTAATAAAATAATTACCTGAAAAGGTTGTTTTACATTTTACAAGACAATATTTTACGCAAATATATTAATTTTAAAAGATTAAGATATAGACAAAACATTAATCTTTATCTGTATTAATCTTTCATGCAAAGCAAATATATTTTGGAGTAAATTTTTGATTGCCAAAAGATGTTTATTTTGGAATATAATTAAGATGAACGGATTGTTGATAATTACAATTAGTCACTTTGTTTGCTCTTATAATTTGATCTGCGTAATGTAATTAAGCGTATATATATATATATATATATATATATATATATATATATATATATATATATATATATATAATTATCTCTTACAAAAACAATAATCGGTCACATTGAGATTATAAATTTATTTCCATCCTGTTAAAACTATTGATATAAATCACTTTTCTGAAATAATGAACATGGCTTCTTCAGATCAAAACATAAATGGAAATTTTCTTTTTTTTACATTCACATCGACCTGCTTTAATATATATATATATATATATATATATATATATATATATATATGGGTGTGTGTGGGTGAGTGTGGGTGTGGGTGTGTACTTTATAATGAAAAACAATACGTTCCACAATTGATAAAGCAATTGAAACTCCTAATTCAGGTGATCCCGTTCTATATATTATCACACACAAATATACATATAGTTTGGCAAATGATTCTGCCATGGTCAATACTGAGACGAGCTATTGTAAACAGTGAGAAACCAAGCCTATCCAATAATATATGAGCGTACTTCCCCATATTTGCTTATATGGTATGAAAACGCTGCCTCTGAATCTGTGCTCTTAGGTCACATGGTTTTGGCAATTTATCGTATTTTCTTGCCACCCGGGAAATCTTTCTTGAACAATTTGGTTTCTGTACTTGCAACTTCGTCTTTTGCCAAACAAATATTTTTGAGTGCTTTCGAGGATTAATAGCCCACGTGACACTCGTAAGACATCAAATCACGATTTAGATAATATAGTACATTTATCTGTATCACGTTTAATTACACTCGAAATGAGAGAAATGTACATATCAGCACACCAAATACCAATACATGACCGACTACAGCGGGTAACTCATTGCTTGTTCTATATCGGGTAAATGATACATGCGACCCAATGTCAGACGTGTCAAAATACTGCCAAACATTTAATTCATCCTAGTACCTTACTTTCAATAGAGTAACTTTTACGAATAGCATTAAAATGATTAGAATATATAAATTTTGAAATAACTAAAATTTGCAAAACATTAGGTGTGGCTGCCTCATGTTCCAGGATAGGTGATTCTTTATTTAAAAAGAACGTAAATGAATCACGTAGAATGAATGAGTCACTTTAGATAATAGCGACCCACCTTGATTAGTCATTGGTCCTTCAAACAAACTTTCGATACTATACAGAACACACCTGTAAATCAATCAGAGTAATGAAATTTTCATTCCTTCAGCAATTATATACCGTGAAAATCGGAAAGTTTGTGCACACACACACACACACACACACACTAACACACACACACACACACACACACACACACACACACTAACACACACACACACACACACACACATATATATATATATATATATACGAATATAAATGAATATACATATATGTATATATATATATATATATATATATATATATTCATTTTAATAGACATACTTAAATGAGTTACGTAGTTTTAGTAAATATTTACCGAATATAACGAATAGTACAAATTTAACATCTCATAAGAGAACATGAGTGACACACCTATGAATTAAACAATATTAGATCAACTTAAAATGTAAACAATAGTATACAATTGATTTTAAATGACATTGAATGACACCGACTTCTTTAAATCATTCAGTTTTGTTCAATCTATTGTATCTATGCAATCATTAATAGATTCTTTTTCATATACTCTACATTTCATATCATTCTACTCTACGCAAACGGAAATAACACACACACAAACACACACACACATACCAACATATATACGCACGCGTACACGAATGCACACACATACATAGGCACAGAGAGAGAGAGAGAGAGAGAGAGAGAGAGAGAGAGAGAGAGAGAGGCACACACATTCCCCCCCATATATATATATATATATATACGTGGTGCATTCAATTTGTCTACAAACTTTTTTCTACAGGCATTTAAAATTGTCGTAAACACTTAAAAATTCAGTATGTTATTGCGATGCATCTTATAAGATGACTGACCAATTTTTATGATTTCAGGTTCAAATGAACAGGTACAGCAGCAATTGGAATACACCCTACTAAAGCCTGATTGTCACAGCTGGTGAATTTCAAAAATGCAATCTGGACGTGAGGACACTTTAGAAAATGATATGCAATAAAATTATGTTTTCAACTTGGAAAAAATGCCACAGAAACATGAATCGAGCATCAGTTTTTGAGTGGCATCAGAGATTCAAGGAAAGCAGGGAGTCTGTGAGGGATGATGAGAGGTGTGGGAAGAGTAAAGAAAATAAACCAGAGTTTATTGGCCAAAGAATTAGGGTTAGGGTTACTATGTTGAGGTTTTAAGGGAGTTCAGGAAGAGATTCCTAGGGAAGAGGCCATCACTCTTCAAATCGGGTCTGTGGCATTTCCACCAGGACAATACACCAGTCCACAACTCCATCTTTTTCACAGACTATTTGAGCAAGGTGCGTATCAAGACAGATCCTCACCCTCCCTATAGTCCATTGCATTGCAGCCGGGGGAGATTACTTCGAAGGGGAGCAGAATTTCATGTGTGTACTATTAATAAAAGTGCCCATACGAAGGAAGTCTGGAAACCTATTTAATGGATGTCTTATATATATATATATATATATATATATATATATATATATATATATATACGCGCATATGCGTGTGTATGTGTTTGTGGTACGGATTATGTAGGTATGTCTTTTCGGACTCATCTGGAAGTGCTGTTTCCTCTACCAATTTTGAAGCAATAAATATTATCTCAGAACATTTCATTTGTTCTTCACTTGCCTTGGAATCTACGTCTTAACTTGTACCATCATGAATAATTGTTTTGAATAACAATATTTTATAGATTACGTTTTTATTTTCCTGCATAAAAATGTTGATTTTCTTAAATTTTGCGGAAAGTGTTTATAACAATGTTATACGAAGAAAAAAAAACAACGCAGATTATTATTCAAAGTTGATGAACAACAGCCCTAAAAAAAGAAATGAAATCCTTCCAATATCACGACATTCGAATAGAATTCTGGTTGAAATTATTAAAAAATTTCTTTGAAAATTTTTGTTATATTTTACTTCCTGTTTTACAAAGAAATCTTTTTTTGTATGATCTTAAAAGTTAAATATTCTTCGCTGATAATTGTATTCTCTTTATCATGATTATATATGAAGTTATTTAAGTAAACAAAATTGACTGTTGCTGTAGAATACACCGACTAAATCTCTGCAGAGATGTAAGATCCCTAAATGAGTCTCCTAAATATGACTAAATAATTTGATTATTAAGCTCCAGGAAGTGAAGTTTTGGTGAACGCAGAGTAACCCTTCATTGCCATTACTGCCAGATACACTCTGGCTCTGACCGAAAGCATCTGATAGGGTCATATTAATGTGTTAAATAGAATGGTTTTACATGTAAACTGAATGCAAGAAAATTATGTTAAATTGAAATGTTTGAAATAGAACTGTTGGTTAATTTGACTGTTTATAAATAAATGACATATGATTAATGAAATTCGAAGCGATACATTGGAATACTCGAACAATCTAACTGAGTGCAAAAGAATGAGCTTAGGCTCGTTTAAAAATGTTATCAACAAAATATGTTTACTAATCATATTATTTAATATATAAGTATAAAGAGTATTTGGCATTAGATAACCGAACCAATGCGAAATTGAGCTCAAAAGATTCATGCTCCATCTAATTTCTTTGCAAGGTGGTTTGTTTGTTGATTTGCCTGTTTGTGTATACATGTGTCTGTTAGTCTGTGATTCTGCTGACCAAGTTATTGAGTGGTTACATTAGAGTTTCTTGTGGCCTCTGATGCAATAAACGCTTAACCGGGGTCAAAGACTGTGAATTCCGACTGCAATGCAAATTTTAACATACATTGAGGCGAAAACACAAACAAACACGCACACAAACAGAAACATTCAATGTAAGGATTAAACATGATGCCCTGTAAATTATAAATATATCTCATAAGCGGTTTAATTTCTTAGAAATGGGTGAAATTTTCTGTGAACTACTACCTTTGGACATACAATACATGGCTTTCATAATATATATATATATATATATATATATATATATGTGTGTGTGTGTGTGTGTGTGATTTATTGCTAAAATATTAACAAAACAACCATTAAAACGTTGAATCTCCATCGATTATATATATATATATATATATATCATCATCATCATATCGCGCTGGTAGCACGGATATCCTTGATCCTCTCTCGATACTCCTCCCTATCGTTCATCGCCCTAGGTAGGTCTTCAGGACAACATCCTGTATCCTCACATAGCTGCTGGATGTATGTTCGTGCTGGTCGTCCTGCTTTTGCGCGGCCATGTGTGGGGATCCATAAGACTACATCTCTTATGAGTTCGTCCCTACTTCTCCAGCAGTGTAATGCATGTCTGGTTCTTCTAACTTGAATAGTTTTCGTGATAGGGGGCAGGTGGCCCTACAGTTGGTGTCTTGTGGGGTGTTGCTGCCAGGACTTGTTCAGGATTGCACGCAGCATTCTTGTGTAATTACCATCTAGCTTCTTCTCCAGCCGTTTTGTTAGCGTCCATGTAGTGCAGCCATATAGCAGTATCGATGTGACCGCTGCCTGGAAGAAACTGCGTTTCATTTTATCGGTTAGGTCTGATTTCCATATAATCGATAGCCTATTGATAGCTGTCCATGCTTTCGTTAACCTCGTTTCGATGTCCTTTTCGGTTGATTCGACGCTGCTTTCTAGGTAAGTGAATTTGTCGACTAGTTTAAGAGGGGTTCCTTCTAGAGTGGAGATGTCCCCCGTTTGGTTATAGCACATATATTCCGTTTTGTGTGCATTAACATAGAGGCCTATGCTTGCTGCTGCTCGTTCCAAACTATGCAGTAGTGTTTCGGCTTGGTCAGGTGTATTTGCCAGTATCGCTATGTCATCGGCGTAGTCGGCGTCGGTAATTGTTGTTGCGGGTTACCTTTTGCTTCTTTTCTTCGTCAGTTCGAAGCCATTCTCTTTGATTTTGTCAATCGATGTTCTAAGTACGTAGTCTAGACAAATGATAAAGAGGTACGGAGCCAGCGTGTCCCCTTGTAGTACTCCTGCTACAATGTCAAAGTATTCTGTGTCTCCATCCGGTGATCGTACTTTTACTTTAGTGTTTCTATAGGGAATCGTTATTGCCGCTACGGTTTCTTTAGGTATGCCGTACGCTAGTAGGATTTGTTCCATCTTTCCTCTGTGAATGGAATCGAAAGCCTTGGTAAAGTCGACAAATATTAATGTCGCTTGTAGGTTTTTTGCCCGTACACCTTCAAGGATTCTACGGATGGTTAATATTTGTGAGGTCGTGGATCTATTTCTTCGAAAGCCATTTTGGTTTTTTCTAAGTATGTTGTCGATTTTGGGTTCTATGCGGTTTCGTAGTAGGGCATTGTAGATTTTGGTTGCTATGGATGTAAGTGTTATGCCTCGGTTGTTTTTGGCTAATCCGAGGTCCCCCTTTTTAGGGAAGGGGAGTATGCATCCCTTCATCCATCTATCTATCGGATTTTGATTGTATACTGCGTTGCAGTGTCGGAGCAGTATGTCGTCGAATTGTCTGGTCTTCCATACTTCCGGGGGAATTTCGTCCAGCCCTGCAGCTTTCCTATTTTTAATTTTTCTGAGAACCGAGTCGAGTTCTTCTTGTGTGAACGGTCCTAGTTTAATGTCTACTTGTTTGCTAATTATTCTGGTGATTGGTTCCTGTGTTATTTTTGGTGGGTTTCCTAGTAGGTTTTCGAAGTGCTGTTTCCACAGTTTTATTCTTTCTTGTTGGTTTGCTGCTTTCAGTTTTGCTTTGGCTGTGTTCTTTCTTCTGCTCACTTCGTTTATTGTTTGCCAGGCTATTCTAGATTGTCTATCTTCCACCGAGTCTCTAATCTTATCTATCTGATTTTGAATGTATTCTGTCTGTTCCTTTATATATATGCCTGCTAATTGATATTTTGCCGTTTTTAGTTTTAAGGCATTTGTGTTTGTTGGGTTTTTTCGATAGTTTTTGGAGGCTGTTTTCACTAGTGCACGTTTTTCTCTCACCGCTAAAGCTTCCCAAGGGACTCTATATTTAGTTTTAAGTTTTGTTGGAATGTATTTTGCTGCTTCCTCGAGGTATGCATTGACGAAATTTTCATATTCGTCGTTTGGTGTACTTTTTCCGTCCTTTCTTGTAGTGTTTTGAATCTGTTTCTTAATTCTAATACGTATTTATCTCTTATATCTTTGTTGTTCAATAGGGCCCAGTCATAGTGTTTGGTGGTCGCTGTTCGTTTGGCGTTTTTACGTAGGCTTAACCGTATTTTCGCCGTGACTATTCGTTGGTCGGTGGACACACCCTCAAAAGAGGTAATTTACTAAGCTTTTTTGCTTAGATGTAGCACAAGGCCGCATGAATTGGGCACCCAATGAGAATCGAACTCACTCATGTAGGTTTGCTACTCTACCTTGCTAACCATTACACCACCCGAGGTGCCCCACACCCTCAAAAGAGGAGTATGCCTCGCAATTCATTGCACTATTTTTCCATTTTTTGTTTATAAGGACGTAGTCTATCTGAGCTTTAGTATTGTTTGCGTACGTGTATGTCCATAGTTTGCCCATCCTTTTTTGGTAGTTTGTATTGAGGCATGCTAATCTATTTTCTATCATGAAATCTGTTAGATGTTGCCCATTCTTATTTGACGTGTTGTGGAGGCTGTATTTGTTGTTTCCGTTTTTTCCCGATTTGGGCATTCATGTCTCCGCCAATGACTAACATGTTGTGTTTCGGGATGCTACGCACTAATCAGGATAACTCGTCGTAGAAGGTGACTAGTTCAGTTTCTTCACTAACATTGGTGGGGCTGTAGCATGAGATGATTGTTGCTCTGGGGTTGCCGTTAAAAGTAGCTGCCATCATTCTAGGTTGTATTTTCTTAACGCTATTAAGCGTTTTTAATGCTCTAGGTCCTATAAGTAATCCTACCCCTCCTATTGCGGCGTTGACAGAGTTTTTCCATGCGGATACAGTGACGAGCGACCAGCCCTTGCCAGTTTCGTGATATTTGATATCTTCGGAGTGCGTGTATCTGTGTTCTTGTATGCATATTATGTCTATCTTATGTTCTTCGGCCGATGCGATTAGCTCTGGTAGTTGTCCTATTCTATTTAAGGTTCTTACGTTAAATGTGGCTATTTGTAGTGTTTGCTTGCATTTTAGTAGTTTTGATTGTTTGAGCTCTGTAGCTGATTTTTCGAACACTGAGGCCAGGGCTCCAACCTCAGCAGGACGCGCCCCTTTTTTACCCGCGCGAAGAGCGATAAAAAAAAAAAATGAAATGAATATTCCCCTACCCCCAGCGGACCGCCTCCCAAAACTACCTAAAATTCAGTAGTAAATAAAAGTTAAAACGAAGAAGAAGCATTTGAACTCAGGAGCCAACAGGAAGAAATATATCAATATTGGTCAGTATGTCTTTAAGCCCTATCAATTTAAAATGCTGAATTTTACAAAATATTATGCTGTATTTTGTTTGTGAAATAATGCTTAAACTATGCGTTTTAAATGTAACGACACGCTTACTTTACTATAAAGCCAAATTGATATTAAGTCTCTTTCCAAATTTCAGCGAACAAGGCAGAATGTTTTTGAATCTCTTCTATAATATAATTTAAAAATTCGTAAAGAAAGCCCTAACAGTAGTTTCGAAGAAAAAAAAAAAAAAAAAAAAGTAAAAGCCTAAAACACAAAAGGAAAAAAAAAAAAAATTAAAGCTCTATAATCCCTAAACCTACTAGGTTCCCAACTGTAGTATAAAACTAAAAACTAAAAAGCCTAGCAAAAGTCTCAATACCGCCACACACAAAAAAAGCACAAATACAGTACCAATGAAAGTCTAAAAGTACCTTAATCTTGGACTTTAAGTAAGTTAAAACTTAAGAAAACTCAAATCAAAATTACCCCCCCCCCTTTTTTTTTTTTTTTTTTCTCGTACACATGGGAAGCAGCATGATGTACGTAAAGGTATTTGAATAAACCCATGGACGACCAAACTCAATACCTAAACGGGTCCTGGACGTGAGGTTAACGACTTTACGCTCAGGATCGTTAGTTCGATCGGGGAACTACTGCTGCTCCTCTATAAGAGTGGCTTCTATAGAAGAGAATAAAACAGCCATCGAAAGATAACCATAACCTATATATATATATATATATATATATATATAAAGTAAGTTAGCAACCGTTGTCGTATGCGATCTGAAGGTTACCATTTCAATAGCTGCTAAACTGAGATTTAGAGGAAGGCACTAACTGTTACCTTGAATTACTTCACTTAACCGCTGATACTACCATATAATCCTGAGTGTTATGCAGAAAGGCATCAAGTACCATTGTTTAATCTTTGGTATAACTCGACCTGGGATTGAACCCAGGTGAAAATTCTACCCATAAGGACCGGCGCTGTTATTCAATACCAATATCATATATCCACTGTACAGTTCTTGAAGTGTCCGTCTTTATTTCATTGTGATTATAATTCTCTCAATATTGCAGACTTGTATACTTATCTTCTCTTTTATGCGTTCAA
This sequence comes from Sepioteuthis lessoniana, assembly GCA_963585895.1. Classification (NCBI taxonomy): domain Eukaryota; kingdom Metazoa; phylum Mollusca; class Cephalopoda; order Myopsida; family Loliginidae; genus Sepioteuthis; species Sepioteuthis lessoniana. The sequence goes on from OY757911.1 coordinate 78,789,946, forward strand.
TATTATGGCCTCTATACAATCCAGCCTACTTTTTCATGTATTTGTCTCGTGAAGGTTAATCTTTTTCATTCCGATTGGTATGCCTTTGGGATAACTGGTATCAGTCATTTTTTTTTTCAGTTTTTCATATCTATTTCTACTAGTTACCGGTATTGAAATTACAATCTCCAGGTGGTTGTTTGCTCGGAAGGGTGACTTGAATTCAGAACCCTCCCATCCATTTATCCAGATAGGTGGTTCAGACTAATAAAACCGGTTATTAGAGGTGCCTGTGGTGTACTGGTTATCGTCGCAGGATATGGACACGGCGACACGAGTTCAAATCCTGGACCTGACTGATTGCATTTCACATAGCACTAATACCCTTGGGAAAGGTATGAATCCAAATATTCTCCCTCTAGCTATGGGTAAATAGTAGAGCAGACTAGGTTCTTCAGCCTTGGTGAGGCAACTAGTCTAGGAGAAGGAAAACTCTGAATTCAAACCTGTTAAACTCCGCTTAAAAATTGACCTTGTGTCGTATCCTGCCCGAGCGGAGGGGTTGGTAAATATGATTAGAGTAACCTACATGTTATGGGTGTAGCAAACAAGATGATTATAAGTATTCGTAGTATATAGTGAATAATAATTTCGATACGTATTGAGCATTTTTCAAAGAACCTTTCTCTCCCTCTTAATCTCTCCAAATATATATATATATATATATATATGGGTGAGTGTGTGTTTGTATGTGTGTTCCTTGGTGACTTTTTGGTAAGTATCTAGGTATATGATGGGGCCGTTCTTATACTGAGTTCAGTTCGAATACATTGATGATCGATATTGAAAATCTTAGCACAAAACAGACTGAAATTAGAAGTAGTTAATTGTGAACAGAAAGCAGAAGACTTCGTCTATTTGAACTGGATGCAAACAAATGATTTTCTAACCTGAAGAAAAGAAATTGATTTCCGTCAGTTTGTCAACAAGAAAAACAGTAAAGAAATAAAAGATTTCTTTTTCTTTTGTTAAAAGAGTATTATGAATGACTGTGATGACATCTGATTCAGAATATAGGCGTTGTTCTCTGTCTAAGTCGGGAGATGCAAAGATTACAGGCAGGCATAGATTCATCTAAAAGCACACACACACACACACACACTTACAGACATAACACACACACACACACACACACACACACACTTAGAGACATAACACACACACACACACACACACACACACACACACATATATATATATATATATATGTGTGTGTGTGTGTATGAATTATTTAGAGTGTGTAAAAAAGAGATTGATATAGAGAAAGGGAGGAGAGGGAGAGGGAGAGGGGAGGGAGGGAGAGAGAGTATTTTATCGTAAATTACACTTAATTTCAACAGATTAATCAGTCTTTTCCCCAATCTGATTACATAGTTTTTCATCAAAGGCAAAAGTGCCAGAAAAATAACAACCTCATTTTGCCAAATCGCAGAAAGTTTTCGATATGTAATCAGAGATAGAGAGTGAGCAAAAAGTAAGATAGATAGATAGATAGAGAGAGAGAGAGAGAGAGAGAGAGAGTGAAAATAAACAGTAAGATAGCTATTAAGACATACACACACAAACTCACTCTCTCTCTCTCTCTCTCTCTCTCTCACACACACACACACACACACACACACAAATATATATGTGTGTTTCTGTTCTTTATCTTATTTAAATTTTCTTTTATAAATTTCACGTGTTCTAACATCTAATTACGCAGCTAATTCATTTTTTACATTTCCGACTGAAGATTGTGTAAACCACGTGAAACTCAGTGTAACGAATGTTTCGTGTCCATAATCCAACCCATTGTAAGTTTTATACCTCCTCTGTTATAACAGCATTTTTAGTGCAAAAAAAAACAACTTCTTTCCTGTTGGCATTTACCGGTTATCTATCAAATAGAAATGAGGTCTTTGATAAAATAAAACAGAATTTCTTCCAAACTTCTGCTGTGTTGACAATACCCTATGGATGCACAACCTGGACTCTAACGAAATGCATGGAGAAAATGCTAGAACGACAAATTAATGATCCTATTTACCCAACCCCTCCGCTTGGGCAGGATATGACACAAGGTCAATTTTTAAGCGGAGTTTAACAGGTTTGAATTCAGAGTTTCCTTTCTCCTAGACTAGTTGCCTCACCAAGGCTGAAGAACCCAGTCTGTCCTACTATTTACCCATAGCTGGAGGGAGAATAATTGGATTCATACCCAAGGTATTAGTGCTATGTGAAATGCAGACAGTCAGATCCAGGATTTGAACTCGTGTCACCGTGTCCATATCCTGCGACGATAACCATTACACCACGGGCACCTCCAAATTAATGATACACGTTGTTTTGCACAAATCCTGGCGGCAACACTTTACAAAACAGCAATTTTACGGTCGCTTGCCTCCTATCTCACAAACGATCCAATGAAGACGAACAAGACATCCTTGTTATTGCTGGAGAAATAGGGACGAACTCATAAGCGGTGTTCCCTAATGGATCCAAACACATGGACACAAAAGTGCTGGCCAACAAGCAAAGATTTGAATAGATTAGCCCTATTTGGACACTGGATGTAGTCTACAGGATCTGCCAGGAGCGATTAACAGTAAGGATGGCTGATGAGAGACTCAAGAAAGTCAATGCTATTAGCCCAAGTTAATCATGATAATATATATATATAGATATATATATATATAGATATATAGATATATATATAGAGAGAGATTGACAGATGGACAGGCAATGATCGAGAGGTTATTAATTCCATAGATAGAAAGATTTAATGTCTCATTACGCGAGAGTGCAAGAATGTTTTTTAGGAATATCAAGTAAAGAATGGTGAACAGTCATGAAGAGTGCATGCTTTTTAAGATATCAATCCTACAGTTTAATGCATTCGGAAGAATGTTACTCATTTTTAATCAATCAAAAAAGAAAAATAAATAGATATAGATAAATAAAGGAATAAAAATCAACGCACAATTATTTAAAAAAAAATAACCTATCTCTTTTTGAATTGGCAGAGAACATATAAATCCTCCTTGCCTTAAAAACTTTGATAGAAAGAGACATAGACATACAGAGAGAGAGAGAGAGAGAGAGAGAGAGAGAGAGTGTGTGTATATATGTTTATATGTGTGTATGTGAGGTCTATTTGATGAGGTCATTTCTACGTAATGGTGAATATTTCCTTTCATATCTTTCTGTGCAATCATACCCGTCTTTTCTCAAAGTAACCAGCAGCATAGAACGATGCCTGACTTATTCTCGTCCTTCAAATCGACAAAATTTGATTTTATTTTACTTTCTCTTGTAGACGTTAAAATACACTGATTATTTCTCTTAAAATATTTGGTACATGTGGTTTTTGAATAAATGTCGTTTACTTGGAAAGATAAACTTCAAATCACCCTGGTCATTCGTGATTAAATTGTCTTGTTTATCAGTATTTAAAAAAAAAACAACTATTATTTCACATTGCAGACGTTAACAATGTCAGGATAGATAGATTGATAGATAGATAATCACTCGTAAATAAAAAAAAAAGGCCCCCAAATTGTGGTACTTTATTGAATCAAAATGGATATCGTTTAGAAATATTCATTACCAAATTCTGTAGCATTAATATGCCCAAATGTAGCGGTCCAAATTTGGCTACTTACCTTATAAATAATATAGGAATTGTTTAAATAATATTGAATTTAGAAATAGAAAATTGCTTCTTATACCCATATTGATTGAATAAAGTTCTTTTATAAATAATGCAGTTCTAGTATTTTCATTCAAGAAATGAATCGATTTCTTAAACACAATGTTAAGTTGCAGGAATTAAGTAAAAGTAAAGTTGGCAACTATAGTCGAGGGCGACCTGAAGGCTCTCTTTTCAATAGCTACTACACCGAGGTGTGGTGGGGCGCTACTCTTTTCCTTGGATTGCTCCACTTTATCCTCGATACGTACCTTATGTTGCTAAGTGTTGAGCAAGGAGATATCAAGTACCTTTCTTAAATTCTTTAGTATGACGTGACTTTGGATTGAACCCAGGTCTCCCGGGCCATTGGCGAACACTGTACCCAATAGACAGTTCTTCAATATATATACTTATATATGTCTGTGTGTGTGTGTGTGTGTGTGTGTGTGTGTGTGTGTGTGTGTGTGTGTGCAGCTAGACATACTGATAGACATGAATTTACTGAAAATATAAATAGGTGGATGGTAGATATGAACCGGCACACACACACACACACACACACACACACACACACGCACGCACGCACACACACACACACACACTTTCTCTCTCTCTCACTCTCTCTCTTTCTATCTGTGTGTGTCTCTCTCTCTGTCTCTCTCTCTCTCTCTCACACACACACACACAGACATAGATAGATAGATAGACTAATTGGTCGGTAGGTAAGTAGATAAAAAACAACAGATTTTCATAGATAAACATACTGACGGAAAGATATGAATACGCTGATAGATAGATAGATAGATAGATACCAACAGACTAGAATAGAGATATGAACACACTGAATAGCATGGATAAACATAGAAATATAGGAAAATGACTTCACTGAACAACAGAGATAGATAGATAGATAGATAGATACCAACAGGCTAGAATAGATAGATAGATAGAGAGAGAGAGAGAGAGAGAGAGAGAGAGTGTGTGTGTGTGTGTGTGTGTGTGTGTGTGTGTGTGTGTGTGTGTGTGAGAGAGAGAGAGAGAGAGAGAGAGAGATCCTGAAAATATTGAAGACTTTACAATTTTCCAATGAAGCTGACTGTTAGAATGTATGGAAGGTATTCCTTTATTAAAACTTGCGTGGATCCTGTTCACCTGCCTGTCTTCAAATTCATTATAACAAATGTTCAGCTTTTACCTGAGCTGAATCCGAATCACTGTCTGAGAATGTTGCAAATACCTCAGACACAAAGCCGGCGCCAAATCTCACTAGCTGTCTGGATAGGTAAAATTGAAAAGATTCTCATCGATCGATCTCTCGCTAAAGATATAGATGGATGGATGATTAGATACGATTCCTTTGTTCGAAGCAGCATCAAAGTAAGATAATAATAGTGCTTTATTGAAATAAATCAATCGAAGAACTTGTTTTATCCAACAATGAAGATCAATTAAGTCCCAACGAGGCTTACTATATAAAGAACAGGCGTGCTTCCCTTTCAAAAGACCAGACTTGACGCATTCGGATTAATAAATCTGTTGGATCGATAGAAGATATCTATAGACGATATAATCCATAATCAAGTTTTACGACCACACAAAATTCGCTCAGATTTTATCAGTTTTTACAAACACTTATTTCGATTCTTATGTCTACAGGGAAAAGAATATTGTCTGAATGACAAAGTGATGAGAAAAATAACAAAAACTTCGAGATTCTAGTGTTAATCATTTTAATAAAATTCAGGAGTTTTGTAAAAAATACGTTGAAAAAAACGAAAAGAGAATCACGTGTAAATGTGTTGCGGACTTATAATAGCTTTTACAGAAAATTTTAACAGGGATAGATCGATAGATAGATAGATATTCAAAGGACCCGGACTATCGGCTGGATTTGATTATATGTATAATCATCATCAATAGACAGACTGTTCCCTTGTATCAGTGTAGCTAGACCCGGGAGAAACTTCAAGCCACGATCGAAACCCGTCAGACGGGGATCTTATCCAAGAGCCATCGTCCTCAAATATGCAACACTTGATTTGTTAATGTTTTTTAACGGAATTCTGTGGTAAATTTTATCAAATTAGTAGTGAGATTTCACAGCGTTAGTTCAATATGTCTACTCACTCAAATCCATCTTCGGGAAAATAATCTCCTGGGGGTTTTATGATATATATATATATATATATATATATATATATATATATATATATATATATATATATATATATATTCATCCACAGACATATCTGTTTCGTTCTATCAGAACTTATCAGTGTGGCTTGACAAGCTAGATTCCCGAAGCTGGGATCGAAATCCGGTTGACTCAATATATATATATATATATATATGTGTGTGTGTGTGTGTGTGTGTGTGTGTGTGTGTGTGTGTTCGATCTTTTTTAATATCTGAGACAATTGTGGATCAGACTATCTATAAGTAGAATATTCATTGTAACGGGATTTTTTGAATTAAAAAAATCGAAATGAAATAATTAAAAATAGATAGAAATTTTCAATTGATTGTTGTAGGATTATCAGGGTTTTTCCATAACAACGAAAATCGGCATGCCATGAATGAAGCGAGAACTGAAGTCGAAAATTTTTTTACTGTAATTTGCTTTTAAACACTTTATAACTCACAATACAGGCAGGCTGTAATTTTGGAAATATATAAAATGTGACTGTTATTTTATTGAATACAGACTTTGTTTTTTTATGGAAAACTTTCAAACCAATATCACATAGCTAATATTTGTTAAGCAGTATATTTTCAAGATTCCATTAATATAGAATTTTTGCGATACTTAGAGAAATTGTTTTGGAAGGCGAATTGGGACGACGTGGAAAAATTAACTTCTTTAGAAAAATTAGGAAAATAGATTTAGACTTTAGAAAACCTTTCGTTTTTTGGAGCTCATAATAATTAAATTTTTTCTTTCATGATATATATTTTTATAGCGCGCACACACATGGATTCACATAGATGCGTTCACAAAGTTTCACTGACGCACACACACACACACGCACACACACACACACACACACACACACACACACACATATATATATATATATATATATATATATATATATATATATATATGCGTGTGTGTGTGTTTTTATCTGTCTGTCTGCCTGTCTTTGAGCGTTTCAATAATTACTCAACATTGAGGAAAAGATGCTAGAAAATTTGCGTAAAGAGAATATAAACCCTCCACAAATAACCTTGGATAAATACTCTTACCAAATATATATATATATTCGATATTTACTTGATGTGTCCATATGGGATAATTCTAACACTTATCTATCAATAGAAGATTTATGGTGTCGGGTTTCATTAAAACAAAATTTATCAAGTCAAAGAAAAAAAATGACTTCGTCATGCATAACAACAATTTTAACTTGTGTTAATACTATTCATTCATCCATTCTATTGTAGATTGATATCTATGTACAGTGGATATTTGGTTAATCTTTTGAATATTTTGCATATTAAACAGGTTCTAACATATCGATGTAGACCTAAGAAAATGGGTACGTACTCAGTGGTATAGGGAAGGTATCACAGTATTATCAAGGGTTGTTTGTCAAAAAATATCCTGAATATATCCATTTTCTATCTATCTATCTATCTATCCATCTAGATAGATAGATAGATAGATATTTGGGATTTTTGTCATAGGAATCGCCAATAAAGATACCTCTAAAATGTCTTGTGTGTGAAGTTAATTTACTCCTAAACCAAAGATACTAGGAGGTTAAAATATCTACTAGAACCTTTTACCATCAGAATGTATCTTATAAAGTAATTTTTATTGCCAAACTGTACGTCATTGAACATTTATAATTAATAGTATGAAGAAGAAGCAGTACAACTTATGTACATCCCACGCATATCAATCCAGTTATATGTTTGACTATGAACGTCTTGGTTGTAGGGGCTCTATCTTATACATTGTGGTTATAACTAATACTTAATATTATCCATTTTAAATGTACATTAGTCCAAAAAAAAAAATAATAATACAATCCCAGTATATTAGACGTAAAAAATTTGTATTCTTATTTCATTGTTATTTGATTTTTTGATGCAGCAGAACGAAATATGATCGAGTCCAAATTCTCTCTCTCTCTCTCTCTCTCTCTCTGTATATATATATATATATATATATATATATATATATATATATATATATATATATGAAGTAATATATGCATCTTATGTACTTTTTATATTCTCATTGTTGCATATATTCATAGACAATCTAGTTTTACTTACCTGTAAATATAAATCAAAAGTCTAATGCAATGCATGAAAGTCTAAAATGTCATACAATTATGTGATAATAAAACTTTCGAAACTCTTCAAATATAGAAATTAATATAAATGCATATATTTTATAACGTTACAATCAGGAACACCTTAATACTTCCGTAGTTATAATCTGCATCTCTTCCTTCTCCCTTCACGTCATTTAATACGAACCAAAAAAAAAAAAAAAAAAAAAAAGAAAAAAAGAGAAAGAAAAAGTATACCTCTCACTTTGAGCTTTTGTTTTCATTTCAAAACCAATAATAACTACTGCGCAGTAGTTGTTCTCGATATTGTACAGATTTTTTTTCGAATTCAAATCATTCTATTGCTTTTGATATTTCAAAAACAGATTTGTCTTTTTTTGTTTTTGTTTTTATCTTTAATTCTTTTGCGTTGGCAAAGATTTTGGTGGAGGCCGAAAGGAAATGAAATTCTTGAAGTCTTACAACCAAATTCTCCAGTTCTTGTTTTAATGTTACATGGATTCTAAAATGTTATAGGCGATTTTATTTTGAAGAATATTTCCTCAGAGTCGATTTTCTATGTTATTGTTCTGGGGCACCTTGATTAATTCTATTCCAAATTTATTGTAAACCACTCGTGTGCAGAAATTTAAAGAAAAAGAAATATATAGGTGAAATTTAATATTTGGTAGATTCAATGGGTATTTTTTTCTGAAAAAAAAAACATCACAGAACAAGTTATAAAATGTATGAGTATTGTTTAATCTATTCAAATTACAAACAAGTATTATATTCGAGCACGTATTAATCTATTTAAAATGATAATGAGTGAAGTTAAAGAATTGTAGTTTTAACTAAGACATGATTCCAAAAAGTAATAGATTCAGTATATAAAGGATAAAACTAAATAAATTAAAATTAAAACTAAGCGGCTATAAGCAAAATCTGTGCAGTTGAAAACAGGAAATATTAAGATATTCTTTTTTGGAAGAGTAGATTTCTATACCTCAAATTATGACAAAAACTTAACTCTGTGGAAGTTTTCAGTAGAAAGATTCATAATAAGTAGCCTTCAGCTCTCCATTGATTTTAGATTGCCATAAAATGCACGGAAGAGAAAAGAAATCACAAAACAAAACAATGAATAAAAAAGACGAAAGAAAGCGTTCAATTTTCAAGCTTCATGAAATCAAGAAATGAAAAAGTAGCTGACGGTGAATGACATATTCACAATTAAATTTCAAGGAAAAATACCAAATAAAGAGAAAAAAAACTTCAGCACAAAGATAGAAAGAATAAATACACATTATAATATACTGTACACTGCTAATGTAATTTCTCCTTTATAAAATAAGTCACATATTGCTTGCTATCTGGGATCACGAAGGGGCTTTTAAGTGAAAACTCACAACTTCCTGAACATCATTAGACATGGACTTACAGATATTTAATCATGCCACTTCAAAGTCACAAAAATAATTTCGAAAGATTAAACCAAATATCTGTTACAATTGATAGAGACAGAGAGAGAGAAAGAGAAAGAGAGAGAGAGAGAGAGATAGACAGACAGACAGACAGAGGAGGAAAGGGGTTGTATAATATGTTTTAAGTTGTTGTTGGTGATTGTACTTGAGGGCAACCCGAATGCTTCCTTTTCAACAGCTACTACACTGTGGTGTACAGGAGGGCGCTACTCCATTTCAGGAATTGCTCCACTTGAACCTTAATCCTTTCCTTATAATGCTGAGTTCTAAGCAAGGCGACATCAAGTAACATTTTTGAGTTTTTGGTATGACTCTTCAAGGGATTGGGATCCTTTCTCCCTGACCAATGGCAAACGCTCTACTCATTAAACCAATAGTCCGGTTTAGTAATCGGTTAAAATATTATTCAAAATTAGTTCTTTAATTCCGACTAAAAAAATTGCTTTCAAATACTATTTTAATCAATATTTGAAAAATATTTCTTCCAGACAAGATTACCATATATATATATATATATATAGTCGAAATTTAACTTGATAATACGGTTAGGTGAAACCTAAGTAGATGCTTCTGACTCTGTAGGTATTTGTATGTATATATGCACTCTCAGAATATTTGTCTCGCCGATCACAACATAAAATTGTATCACTATAAGTAATGCCTATTTTTGCCTAAAACAAGATTTTGAGCCGTTTATTATACATACGTGGTGCGTGCAATAAGTTTCCAGATTTTTTTGCACAGGCATTCAAAATGGTCGGAGACTTTTGAAAATTCAGTATGTTATTGCTATACATCTGATGAAATGACTGACCAATTTTTAGGATTTCAGATTCAAATGAACAGCTACAGCAGCAATTTGAATAAACCCTACTAAAGCCTGATTGTCACAGCTGGTGAATTTCAATAATATATTCTGAACCTGAGGACACTTTAGAAGAATGATATGCAATAAAATTCTGTTTTCAACTTGGAAAAAATGTCAGAGAAACGTATGGAATACTTCAGACTGCTTTTTGACCATCTTCTATGAATTGAGAACCAGTTTTTGAGTGGCATAAGAGATTCAAGGGAGTCTATGAGGGACATTGAGAGTTGTGGGGGGAGTAAGGAAGTCAATAAACCAGAGTTTATTGGCCAAAGGGTTAGGGTTAGGGTTACTATGTGTTGTGGGAGCATACCCATCTCACCATAATGGACACTTCTCATCGTTATTAATACTGAGAGATTTCGCTGTCCGAGAGGCAGATCAATATCGGTCTGTACCTCTCCAGGAGCCGGATAGCACTTCGACGGGCCATGTTATCTGCGGCACAGATCTGGCCGAGTGTGTTTCGGTACCTGGAGATTTCATTCGACCTCAGGGAGCCTTCCTCCAGACTTTTACCTCCTCGGAGGGTTGGGTTTATTTCTCGGCGACTGAGGCTCCCTTAATAAGGGGAATGCCGACGGGGCTGTTGGAATTTTTGGAAATGCCGGGCGCGTGTGGGGTCTGGCCCATTCCCGGACCCACCAAAAAAGGGCCTTGTGCCACACATGCCCGTTGGGTGGGGCGGACATCAAATACCGCAAATCAGTATCGGTCTTATCTGAACAGTACGAGACTTCTTACATTTTCTGTGTAACTCTATGTTTTTGTGTAATATAATCTGTGATCTAATATCCGTGTTTGCGTTTTCATTAGTGACGCTTTCCAGGGCCACAACATACTGGCGACGAGGAACTCGAACTCCAACAATCAAAACGGGTTTATCGTACAACATCCTGGCGAAGATACATCGCAACAACAACTACCAGTTGTAAATGAATCTACAACAAAGTTCCAGCATACAACTAACCGAACAAGATTTTTGTTAAACAACTGCAAGGTATCAAATTGTAGAAACGACGGAGTGTGTCGGATAGCGGATATTTAAAAAAAAAAAAACTGTGAGTAAGATTGTCACGTTATCACAAAGCGATTTTCATATTTTTATTTCTTCCCCCAACTTCAGAGAGAAAAAAATTAATTCGGCGCTTACAGTTTGGTGTTGTACAAAAACATACTCACACGGTAATTATTCTTGATATCTAGGGATATTTACAGGAGAAAAAAAAAACAAAAAAAAACTTCCCACCTCCTGAGAAAAAAAAAGATTTTTTGAATAGGATTATTTTTAAGTCAAAAAAAAATGGAAGTCCTTAAAGAAATGTTTGCTCAAAGGATGAAGTTCCAAATGGAGTCTCAAAAAAAAAAACAAAAACAAACAAACAAAAAAAACAGGAAAAACAACAACGGTTCTTCCTTGAATTGCTAAAACAACAAGAGGCACTTTTTAAAAGTCAAAGAATTAACCAGCCAATCGATAGTACTACTATTTTCACTCAAAATGCAATGTGGAACGCACTCGAAACATTTCCCTACGCACCAGATGAGGATAAGACTTTTGAGGCATATTACAGAAGATATGAAGATATCTATATTACCGACTGTGCCGAGTGGACTGATGCAAAAAAAGTTCAGCTATCTCTACGAAAGCTAGGAACTGTGGAACACAACAAGTTCGTAGATTATATCTTACAAAAAAAAAAAAAAAAAAAAACTTGCGAACTTAGCTTTTTTGAAATAGTTAAATTACTGTTAGAATTATTCAGCTCCAAATCGTCTCTATTCCACAAAAGATGGAAAGGTCTCAACTTAACAAAAAGGGACAGTGATGATTATTTAGGGTTTGCCTCAGTCGTCAGAAAAACTGCGACGATTTTAAATTTGGCGAATTGTCAGTGGATAACTTCAAATGTCTGATATTCGCACAAGGCCTAGTGTCGGCAAAAGACCCGGAAATCAGACGCAGAGTTTTGTCGAAATTAGAGAACGAACCCGATCTCACACTTCGAAAACTGGCTGAAGAATGTCAAAGGATAGTGAAAAGACTCAAAAAATATCGAGGAGTCTGGTGTTCCTCACGTAAGGAAAGTCAAGCATAGATCCCAATCATACTCTCCGGTAAAAAAGAGAAAAAAATATGATTATCCAAAATTTCAATACCGGCAGACTAATGACCACAAAAAAAAAAAAAAAAAAAAAAGAAACACCCAGCGCTTACTACCGCTGTGGAAAATTACATTGGGCCAAGGTCTGTCCCTATCATACAAAAAAATGTCAGAACTGCGATAAATTCGGACATAAGGGCTCACAGTGTAGGAACAGAAAAATAATTAAAAACAGAATCAGACATACACAAAGCGAGGACAAGTCAGACAAAGTCGTTCGTAAATACATAATTGTCAAAGTACTAAATAAGTCGGTAAGATCTTAGTTAGACTCTGGCTCTGATCTATCAATAATAAATTTACAAACTTGGAGAAAATTAAATAGACCAATAATAAAGATGACAAGCAAGACGGCGCGAACGGTAATAGGAAACAAAATAAAATTTTAAGGTGAAATAATTATCCCAGTATCACTAAATGGTATAACCAAAAAATCAAAAGTATTCGTACTGAAGAACGCAGAAAATTTGTTTTGCTCGGACTGGTTTCAGAAATTTAATCTCGGGGATCAACCAATTAATACGTTTTGCCAAAAAGTAGAATGCATTATGGCCGAAGCTAAACAAATTAAGATGGAATTAAAGGTAGTTTCCCCGAAGTATTTTCAGCTGGTCTTAGCAAATGTACAAAAGTTAAGGCAAAATTTGAACGCCCAATTTTTAGAAAGAATCGAAACGTACCGTTCGCCGCGACCGAAGAAATAAATAAAGAACTAAACCAATTAGTGAATTTGGGCATATTATCGAAAGTGAAATTCACCGAATGGGCTGCTCCAACGGTGTATATAAAAAAAGTCTAAGGAAGTCCGAGAATGCGCAGAATTTTCTACAGGATTGAACGCTGCACTCAAGGATTACCACTATCCACTCTCCAGCCCAGAAGAGGTTTTTAATAAATTAAATGGAGGAAAAGTCTTTTCAAAAATTGACTTAAGCTAGGCCTACCTCCAGATTCCAGGAGAAGAAAATAGCTCTAAACTACTTTGCATCAACACACGCAGAGGTTTGTACAAATTCGACAGACTAGTTTTTGGAATAAAAGTCGCGCTGGCTATCTTCCAACTGGTGATGGACACTATGCTGGGCAGCTTTGACTTCACTTTTGCTTATCTTGATGATTTTGTAATTAGTAGTAAAACGAAGGAGCTATACCAAGAACATCTAAACAAGCTTTTCACACAAATACGGGAATTAGGGTTCAAGGTAAAGGAAGCAAAATGCGATTTCTGCATGGACAAAATAAAATATCTTGGACATATCATTGACAAAGACAGGAGACGTCCCAACTCCGAAAGGGTTACAACTATCAAGGATATACCAGCCCCTGATAATGTTACAACATTACAGAGCTTCCTTGGACTTGCAAACTACTACCAAAGTTTCATTAAAAAAATTGCACGATCTCTGCGCCCCGCTAAACGAACTACTAAAAATAGATAAAAAGTGGAGATGGACGCCCGAATGTCAAACAGCATTTGTCCAAATTAGAAGGGCATTAACATATGATCTTTTTCACATGCACTATGACACAAAACTAGAGATTATTGTCGCAAGCAATGCCAGCTCATGTGGGGTTGGTTCCTGTATCCTACATAAAATGCCCGATGGGACAAAAAAGCCAATAGTCCACGCATCTAAAACCCTTCTTCCGGCCGAAAAGCATGATTCCCAGGTTGAAAAGGAAGCCTTGAGAATAATATTTGCAGTGACAAAATTTCACCGATATTTGCTTGGCAGATTCTTTACGCTATAAACAGACAACAAGCCCATGATAACCATTTTCGGGTCAAAAAAGGGTCTACCAATGTATACTGCCAATAGACTACTGAGGTGGGGAACAATTTTACTGAACTTCAATTTTAAGATCGAATACCTCCCGTCAAAACAGATTAGCCACGCAGATGGACTATCAAGGTTGGTACCAAAGTATAGTGAACCCTTCTAGGACACAATAATTGCAGCCTTATGAACAGACAGTGAAATTAAAAACATGATAGCCAACACCATCAAAGAACTGCCTTTGACGCTACTCGAGATAAAAAGCGTAGCAATGAACGACGACTTTGTTACCAATATTAAACAGAAAATCACGGCAAAACACGGAAAAGTACCAGAAATATTTTCACATTGTGACAACGTCCTCCTACATTGTGAAAGGGTCGTAATACCAAAGAAATTGCAAAACAGAATTTTAAGAGATTTCCATACGGGACACCCGGGAATAAATGGAATGAAGAGTCTCATGAGAAGCTATGTTTATTGGCCGAAGATGGATAACGATATTAGCGATATGATCGAAAAATGTAAAGGCTGTGCCTTAGCAGCAAAAGCACCCCTACTACTTTCAAACCTTGGCCAAAAATAGAACAACCTTGGTCGAGGATACATGTCGATTTTGCGGGTCCCCTGGAAGATTTCTACTACCTAATTGTTGTGGATAGTTACTCTAAACAACCGGAGGTTCTCAGATGCCGAAGACCTACTACGGGGACAAGTATTGGGTTCCTACATGAACTATTTGTGCGATTCGGTGTGGTCAGTGATAACGGAAGCCAATTCACATCAGTCGAATTCAAGGAGTTCTACGAAATCTTCCAAATAAAGCACATAACCACACCCCAATATCACCCAAGATCAAACGGCCAGGCTGAATGTTTTGTAAACACGTTAAAGCGAGCACTCCAAAAAACATCAGATACCCTGACGGACAAGGCACTACGGCAATATCTTCAGGTATACAGATTGACGCCCAATCCCATTACACCACTGGCAGTCTCACCAGCCGATACGATGTTTGCCAGAAAGAGAAGATTCATCTTCAAGAAGCTACTCTCGAAACAAAATAAGCTACAAAAGACCACATTTGCGCCTAAAAAAGGTTCAACCCGGGCGAAAAAAATTACTTTAAAAAATATCAAAATAACACGTTCTGTTGGGAACGTGGAATAATTAAAAGAAGAATTGGTGATATGGTGAACATTGTAGAAGAACACAAATACACACATAAGAGACACCAGAACCAGTTACAGAAATGCCGTTTGAAAAACTCCAACGACGTACCACAAACAGAAGAAGAGCCAATAGACACCATTTTCGACATGTTCGATTTAGATCCTCCCCAATCAACACCTGAAATACATCGGTCAGGGAGAAAAAGAAAATTTACCGACCCGTTGATGATCGATTCAAGAGGAAAACAATATTAACAGCACTTTTACGATGTAAAAGGCTTGGGGAGGAGTGTTGTAGGAGCCTTACCAATTTCACCATAATGGACTCTTCTCACTATTATTAGTACTAAGAGATTTCGCAGCTAAAGAGGCAGATCAATATCGGTATTATCCGAACAGTGCGAGGCTTCTTACATTTTCTATGCAACTCTATGTTTCTTGTGTAATATAATTTATTATCTAATATCCGTGTTTGTGTTTTCATTAGTGACGCTTTCCGGGGCCACAACACTATGTTGAGGTTTTAAGGGAGTTCAGGAAGAGATTCCGTCGGAAGAGGCCAGCGCTCTTCTATTCGGGTCAGTGGCATTTCCAGCAGGACAATGCACCAGTCCACAAATCCATCCTTTTCACAGATTATTTGACTAAGATGGGCGTCAAGACAGTTCCTCAGCCTCCCTGTAGTCAAGACCTTGCACCCTGTGACATTTGGTTATTCCCTAAGCTCAGAAGCTGTCGTTATGAGACAATTGAGGGGATGAAAGAGGCTGTGTCGAAGGTCATTGACACGCTCACACAAGAGAACATCCATGGGGCATTCCAGAAGTTGTTGAAACGGTACAAGGGCATTGCCACCGGAGGAGATTACTTCGAAGGGGACAGGAGTTTCATATGTGAACTATCAATAAAAGTGCCCATACGAAAAAGTCTGGAAACTTATTTAATAATCCTAGTATCTAGATAAAGGTAGCATTTTTTTCTCATGGAAGTTAGTCAATTTGTATACATTGTTTTAAAAATCATTTATTGCAAAAATAAGATTTGAAATGAATAATTATATTAATTATTCATAAGGAACTGTTTTTGCTGTTCCTTCGTGGTAAAGTTCATGATTGATTATTTCTTTGCAGGTCTTATAATCATCCTCAACTCTGATCGAACTGTTTTTAATGTTGATTTTCTTGTAAACTAAATCACTTTATTCTAATTTGAACCACGAACATAGAAACTTTACATTATATAGTAGAGGAGCGCGAAATGCCCTGTTTTCATTGGCTGATACAAAATGACATATGCCAATAAAGAATGGTCGAAGTCCAGCCTTTCTGTTCGTTTTTTTGTTTTTGTTTTTTTATTGTTTTAGCAATGTTACGGTGCGTAGCACGTCGCTATCAAGGAAGCGGTTTGACTCTTCTAGAGTCATGCCGGGGTTGCTGTTGGAGTCGATATTATGCGAAACCCGAAATCGTCGAGGAAAACAGTGCATCACTTATGACCTTCCTCGATGCATCTAGTATGTATGACAAATTTGAAAATATATTGCGTATATCAACAAACAAAAATAATATAGGAAACATAATCTTCAACATTTTCATTTGTTTTGGTTTTTATACCTATATATTTTCTTATCAATTTAAGAAACTTTTACATTTGACAATGATGTATTTTAGCATAAAACAATAATTTGTTTGCATCCTGTCATATGGTATTAAGTATTCCAATCTAATGCTACAAATTTACTAATAAGAGCAATTACTTGTTTGTTGTGTTGTTTCAACTATGTAATGTAAAGTACAAACCATGCAACGAGCACCTCAAATCAACCGAGTCATTAACTTCACAGCAAATAATCATTATCATCATCATATCGTGCCGCTAGCACGGATATACCTGATCCTCCCTCGCCACTTCTCCCTATAATTCATCGCTTTTGGCAGGTCTTCAGGGCTACATCCCATATCCTCACATAGCTGCTGTATGTATGTTCGAGCTGGTCGTCCAACTTTTGCTTGGCCATATGCGTGGGTACATAGGAGTACATCACTGATGAGCTCGTCTTTGCTTCTCCAGTTGTGACCTGCATGTCTAGTTCGTCTAGCTCGGATAGTTTTAATGATGGGAGGTAGGTGGTCGTATAGTTGGTGCCTTGTGGGGGTGTTTCCGCCAGGACTTGTTCAATATTGCTCGCAACATTCTTGTGAAAATGCCGTCTAGCTTCTTCTTCAGCCATTTAATTAGCGTCCAAGTAGTGCATCCATATAGCAGGATCGATACGACCGCTGCCTGGAAGAGACTGCGTTTCATTTTATCGGTCAGGTCTGATTTCCATATGATCGAGAACCTATCAATAGCAAATAATACTTTCAAAATTTCCCACCAATTTAATCACGGAAACTAAAATCTAATTAATTTACTGAACTACATACGCTGTCGTTAACAGTGATAATAGTCATTTTACTTTTGACTAAAAAAACCTTAAATATGGAATTAAATCTATAAATTACTGCAAATTGATACTTGTTAAATAACACTTCCGCCCAAACATTCACGATTTTAACAAATAACGAAAATTAACTATTAAAATATTTTATATATATATATATATATATATATATATATATATATATATATATATATATATATATGTATGTATATATAAATTCAGTGATTGAAAACACAAGAAGGCAAATGAATAAGATATCTACAAAAACATGCGTCATTTAGATTTAATGGAAACCTCATCAGCCTGTCCGATATAAAGATATAACATTGAGAAGTTACAAACATCTATATAAGAAAACGAGCTGCTCAAGCAAGGATAATTTGAAACATGCTATCACACACATACACACACACACACACAAACATATATATATATATATATATATATATATATATATATCCTGGAGGAATTTGAAATCGTGATCGATGTTTTCTGTGTTTCACCTTGTGGTATTGAACTCAGGAAAGCAACTTTTCTTCGGCTGTCCATGTCAGAATAGATTGATATTTGGACTGATTTGCTTATTTATCTTTGGTTTTCTAACTAATGCAGTTGAAGTACTTCAAATCAGCTTTAATTCATTTAAAAATTAACATTGTTTCACATCCAGTCAGTGGCTGAGAAGTTGGTTAAATGCAGCCACTGCTTTACTTGCAAGTATCGTAGTTCTCTAATTCTATTGCCAACAATTAATTTTCAAATTGCTTCTTTCTTTTAGAGCTGTTATACAGTATTGGTAATAACTTAAGGGAACAGAACAACGACAAATATCTAAATGATTTTTACTTGAAAGCACGTACATTTATCAAATTTTCACAAAATATACTTGGCACATTAATGCATTTATTACACATAAAATTCTAAATTTTCTTTTACCGTGAATTAATAGTCGACTGAAAAAACAAAAATATAAATTTGGCCCTGGTCAAAAGTTAATGAATTCATCACAAATCCTTGTTAGATCAATAAATAAACTAAAGAAAAAAATCATTTAGTGAATTTTCATTTGCATTGGATTACCTCATTGCATCTTCGAACACATGAGCCAATTAACTTCTTACAAAAGGTGGTAGTAATACAATCCCATTCTTCTTTCAGAAAACCATAAATCATCAATATTTTGAGGATTTCTGTTCTGAGCTTTTTCTCCCATATTTTTCCACACATTCCCTATAGGATTCATGTCTGGGCTTCGTGGTGGCTACTTCATAACAGCTATCCATTCCTCGTCAAGAAAAGTCAACACAGTTTTAACTTCGTGGCAAGGCGCGTTGTCTTACATAAATATTGGAGTTTCAATTGTTCCTATGCGTAAATGAAAAAGGGCATGCAGGCGAATAAGTTCTTTATAAACAATGGCATTAATATTACCGAGAAAATAAACAATGGGTCCTCCAGAAGAAATCACCCCATTACGCCCCCTCCAAGTTTCACAGTTTTCTTAACGCATTGAGGAAATAAGCATTCTACATTTTTACCCCCTTAGAAACCTCTTACCATCGGATCCAAACAAGTCGAATTTAGATTCATCGTTAAAGTGAACCGTATTACATTGATTTCTGTCCACCGGATATGCTCTGTGGAGAAGTGAAGACAAAATTTTTGATTTTTCTTTAAAATCAAAGGTTTGCGACATGGAATCCGAGCCACTAATTTTTCCTTATTCAACCGACGAGAAACAGTTTTTCTAGAGACTGGGTTTCCTGTTTACTCACAAAATGCACGAGAAATAGACGTTGCTGTATCGGAACATTCTTATAAAGATATTTTAACCATCCGATCTTCCTGTTTGGTAGTCATAGGAGGCCTGCCAGTTCTCGCTTTTGGTTCAAGCGCCTTAAGTCATCTGATTAGGCTATAAACAACGCTTTTTGATCTTCGTACGATACCAGCAATTTCAGAACACGGTTTGCAATCATGATTTGCTAAAATTAGCTTTTTTATTCTCGAGTTAAATAATTACGTGCTTTCGCCTCCATCTTGCTTTAAAATAGTTTCAACGATGTAGGAGAGTTGACTATAAATCAAAATTACAATCAAGTTGTTTAAAAATTATCCAAATTAAAATAATTCGACAGTATTCCATGACATTTGACCTTGACAGAATGTATATTTTTGATTTTTTTTTAACAATTAATTCACATTAAAAAAATTAGAAAACTTCATATGTAATAAATACATATATGTTCCGAGGATATTTGGGGAAAATTTCGTAAACGTGCATACAATTTTTTTCAGGAAAAAATCATTTAAATATTTGTTGTTCTTCCGATCCTTAACTTATAACCGCTACTATATAAATATAGTTGAGGTTTCATAGAAAAGTAATGTGACTGGGTGTGCTGTGTGAATTATGGGCGAAAGCACTACAAATGGATTGTGATATCATATAAAATGATATCTTGGAAATATATACGTAGCTGTAATATTAACTTTCTGCAACAATTGTAATTTGTTTGCACCCCCTCTTTGTCAGGTGATTCGCTAAAAGTACTGAGAAACGAATTATGAACGACAAACAATGAATAAACCGGAACTTTTTGTCGGGTTTCGGAACATTTCATCACGAATTATTGAGATACTTCAGCAAGTAAATGTCACGTACACGTTTTTCAGTGATATAAGACATTCAAATAAATTTTTGAAGATTTGAAAGATTATTCCTAGTGTGGGAAACCTTCAAGATACAGGACTGAAGACAGCGTTGAGCGTGTTTGGCGGGTGGTGTGTGGTGATCAACGATTAGCTGTTCGAATGATCGCAAGTCAGTTGGGCATAAAACTGACTGTGTTTGGAAGATTATCAGCGAAGATTTTCATGAAGAATGTCTGCACAAATATGGAACCAAGTCTGGTGAATGATAATCAGGCAGAGAACTGCATTCAGGCTTATAGGGACATCATCATCGTCTTCATCATTAGTAATGAGACGTGGATTTTTGTGTATGATCAGAAACCAATCGCCGGAGTAATTAGTGGATGCTAACGACCTCACCGAAGCTGCATAGAGTTAGACAATCAAAATCAAATGTCAATGTCCAGCGGGGTGTCCTCGTGGGGTAATGGTTAAAGCGAGTTCGTATTCCATTCGCTCAAATACGTTCACTTTCGGGTAAATACTCTTGGGGAAGGTATGAACCCCCATATCCTCCCAGCTATGTGTTAAATAGTACCACTACTGCTCTTCTAGGAGAATGGCTTTGGCATTAAATAACCGACAAAGGTTGATATACCATTAAACAAAGAAATCAAAGTCTAGTTGATTACGTTCTTCGATATGAGGGGCATTGCCTACAAAGAGTTCATGACACAGGGCTACAGATCCATCAGCGAGTCTACTAGGAAATCCTGCAGCATATGCTTCGCTCAGAGAGTGAGAAGAGACAAGGGTTTTGGCAGGACAAATCGCGACTGTTTCGCCATCATTACATAAGACAACAGCTCCGAATATTTAAGGTAACATGAGTTAAAGCTGACTTAAAATTACCCACACAGACAGGCAGTTATGTAAATTATTTATCTTCAAGCTTGCTTTTTCTTTTGTTTTTTATTTGTAAAGTTTTTTCTTTAGTAAATTCGTGCTAGAGAAACAATTTATCATAACTGGAACTCTCAGGAAATAATCTTCTTTCGGATATGTGTCACCTCAACAAGATGCAAAGAATACCACAATGTCTATTTTCGGCACGCAGGTCTCGACGTTAAAAAAGTATTCATCTAGTCTCATCCAATCAATACGACAACACTAGAAAGAAGGAAATGAAGAATCCATATAAAAATGTTAAGAGTTATGTTGGGTTTTGGTTCCGGGTATCTTTATTCACGACAAAGAGCGATATAAATTTAGACCGTATTTATTTAGTCCACAAAAGCTGAATATAAGCAGGCGGTCTCTCGCTAGACATAATGTCTCCAGAGAAAATATTTCCTGCGTTTTTCCCGACAATCCAAGATAGAGAAATCATTGATTTGCTTAGCAATGATCCGTTGTAAAATTGGTTCTGTTAACGTCCGAATTTTTTGACAGTATTTATTTTTCTCTTTTAATTGCAATGTAATCTTCTTTCTTTTTAATTTTTTTTTTTTTAGCGAGGCTAATACATCTCCGGCATAGAATGATGCAGCAAAACATGCTTTTCTTTTTTAATTGTATATGTTCTAATTTTAGAATTAAACATTAGAAAAACTGGAAAACGCAATTTCTTCATGTCAACGAATGATATTGACTTTTAGCAACCTTGTCATAATAATTGACTGTATCTGAGTGCAAACAGAATAACGAATGTTTGATCTGGATTATAAGGAAATTGTCACATGTCACACAATTCTACATGAAATCGATCACGTGATAGGACAAGCTGCTTTATGATGACCGAGCAGAGAGGACATAAGTTTTTGTAAGGTAAGCAGGTACATGTTCATTGGTTTGCACTGATAACGTGACAGAAAAAAGACAGACAGAGAGAAGAGAATACTTACCTAATTTTGCCTCAATGTTCAGAGATGTCATTTCATGTAGAATTCGTTCCAAGCGAATTCGATAGGCAATTTAATTCTATGTAATCGAAGTTTCCCTCCACCTGAAAGGAGAACCTGAAGACACTTCCTTTAAGAAGCAGTAATAATTATTTTTACTGAAAAAGTGTATTTCTCTTATTTTACTATAAAATTCATAGTATTTGCTTTTAATATAAAAAAGGCATTGGAGATAATTTTATTATTGAATTTCATAAAATTAATTTTTCTATAAAAATGCTTTGGAAATTATATCCCTTGTAGAAATAAAAACAGAATGAGTTCATTGCTAAAAATGATATAAATACTTTTAAGGGCATTGTGTGGATATTTGTTCATCTGTACTCTTTCACTTCTTTTTTATTATAGTCCATATTTTCCTTTTATTTTTTTGTTTGTATGCGTACATTTATACGTGTGTAAGTATGTGTGTGTGTGTGTGTGTATGTGTGTGTGTGCGCGCGCACATGTATATATGTATATAAACTTAGGTTTTTATACATATATGTTTAAGGGTATTGGGTGGATTAATCTGTGGGAGAATGAATGAATAGATGTAGATTTAAGTTAGTTGGTGTGTGTATAAGTTTGTGTATGCGGTACAGTAGTTTTAGTTTTATGTTCATACATATGGTTTGGCTCCGTCAAATATTAGATTAAATCTATCCTGAAAGATGCTTTTTTTTCTTTTTTGTAGAGCATTCATCGATTAATTTAAGCAAATATTTTAAAAGTATATACTTTTCTCTTGTTGGACCACAATCTGTTTATTTCTCTATTCATCAATCGGTGTGTGTGTGTGTGTGTGTGTGTGATTTGTAAACGAATACTTTAGTGTAACTTTTCTTAAAACGAGTTTAAAACGGATTTGTTTATCTACAGTATAATCGTTTCAAGTATTGCTTACACTTATATTTTGATTCAATATCAATCATTTATTTGCACACAGGTAAATAATTTCAAGAATTGCAATCTAACAATAATAATTTTTTTTTTACATGCTTACATACAGGTAAATAATTTAGAGTATCGCTATGAAACACTAATAATTATATCTAAATATTATCATTTATTAAATCTTTATTAAATGTTCTATTTGAACCATACATAGGACTTTGGAAAGTACTAATACTCCGGGTCTATCTATGCACACACACACACACACACACACACACACACACACACACACACACACACACACACACACACACTAAACGATCTGATGGTGATGCAGAGGCTTCAGGGAATGTGGAGCACACCATTGCCATTCTTCCTGACGAGGTAAGACCAATCCATGGGTTAAATAGAACTAAGAGCATACTTATGTTAAACTGAATTGTTTGACTAAACTAAATAGCTAGGAATAGAAATGTTTTTGACAATTAAACCCTACTTATATTTAAACTGTTGCTAATGCTACACTGAATTATTTTAAATGGAACTGTTTTTGACATTGAAAATGTACTTACACTAAACTGATTTGTTTAATATAGAACTGTTTTGACATTTGACTGGGTGCAAACAAAACATGTACTTATACTAAACTGAATCATCTGAATTAGATCAGCTTGATTTTAAAAAGTGTACTTACATTTAAACTCCGTGCTTATGCTAAACTGAATTATTTGAAATGGAACTGTTTTTTGACATTGAAACTGTACTCACACTAAACTGAATTGCTCCCTGTGACTTTTGGTTATTCCCTGAGCTCAAGGAAAAACCTTAGATGCTGACGTTATCAGACAATTGAGGAGATGAAAGAGGCTGTGATGAAGGTCATTGACACGCTCACACAAGAGGGCTTCCATGGGCCCTTCCAGAAGTTGTTGGAACGGTACAATAAGTGCATTGCAGCTGGAGAAGATTACTTCGAAGGGGACTAGAATTTCCTGTGTTTACTATCAATAAAATTGCATATATATATATATATATATATATATATATATATATATATATATGAACTGAGCACTTTGGAAAAAATGTAAACAAATTAAACCTACTATTTTAAGCCTTATAATTTTATAAGCTGACATGGGTTGCTTGCTAGCTGAGGGCCATAATACTTAGTTTAACGTAGTTTGTCGGTCGTCGATCCCAGCGTCAAGTGACCTACGCGTCTAGCGTCACGGAAGAGTTTTGATGCAACAAGGCAGTGTGTCTATGTATGACTATCTATCTATCTATCTATCTATATAAGTGCATATATATATATATATATATATATATATATATATATATATATATATATATATATATACATGAACACTGTGTTATGTAGTGATAACTTGAGTCTATAGAAAAAATATTTAAACAAATATTGATAGTTGACTGAATTGATATGTTTCAATAATATTTGTAATTGGGCATTTTTACCTTTTGTACACATTTGGAGGTAGAATAGAAGATGCAAATCTTAAGTTCAGCTAAGATAATATCTCATTTCGACATATAACTTCATCTTCTAATTTTATATCTTAAACCACTGAGTTGGTCCAGCGGTTAGAGTGTTCGCCAATGGCCCGGGAGACCTGGGTTCAATCCCAGGTCGAGTCATACCAAAGACTTTAAAAATGGAACTTGATACCACCTTGCTTAACACTCAGCATTATAAGGTACGGTTCAAGGGTAAAGTGGTAAAGCAATCCTGGGAATGGAGTAGCGCCCTCCCCTACACCTTGGTGTAGTAGCTATCGAAAAGGGAGCCTTCGGGTCACCCTCGACTATGGTCGCTAACTTTACTTACTTATATATATATATATATATATATATATATATTTATATATATATGTATATATATATATATATATATATATATATATATATATGGCTTTTGAAATCGTATCATGAAAAAAATATTAAAAATTAAATAGATTTTAGTAGTTGTAGCTTTCATCAAACTTAGACAACTATTCTTAAGAGCATGTATTTTTTTATGTTTGGCAAATGCTGAAAATAAGAGAATGGGCAAGATCTTTGAAAATGGGTTTTACGAGTGGCATTGAATAATATTCAATAACACAGGAATCTTGTAAAATGTAGATGAAGAAGCTGTTTCCTTTAAGTTGCTGTTCACGGTCCAACAGAATTCACTATGGTTTGAGGCTGGGCTCAGCTTTTTTTATATTTAGTCAACGTACGATGAAAGTTGCTTTTTGTCATGCGCGACTAGCGAACACACCTAAAGGTGGCCATTACTGAATTATCAAAACGGGAAGAGAATGAAGATAAAAAAAGAAAAAAAAAACCCTGGGGAGAAGGCCCGAATCGGAAGAGGTCTCAT
Source organism: Sepioteuthis lessoniana (assembly GCA_963585895.1). Taxonomy (NCBI): domain Eukaryota; kingdom Metazoa; phylum Mollusca; class Cephalopoda; order Myopsida; family Loliginidae; genus Sepioteuthis; species Sepioteuthis lessoniana. The sequence goes on from OY757911.1 coordinate 78,815,705, forward strand.
TTTTGCAACTTATTCATGAACACTTACGGTATAATACCGTTGTCAGGGTGTTAGGTTATTGCACCAGTCTTTTAAAAAGAGGCACGATCTTTTTCTTTTACAAGTACCAGAATAGAAATGATCGTGGCAAAGTACGATGAACAACATATGCCCCTATAGTACAATATTTACGCTACAATATATATATATATATATATATATATATATATATATATATATGTGTGTGTGTGTGTGTGTGTGTGTGTGTGTGTGTGTGTGTGTGTGTGTAAAAGAACATAGAAGGAACAAAATGGAAAAACCTTTTTCCATGATCTGTCATAAAAAGCGTATCTTTATTCACGACCCCATTGTAATACAGCTAGCAGATAGAAGGGCTTCGTTTTATGTATTTTTAGTGGACGTCAAAACAAAAAAAAAAAGGCAATCTATTCATTCAACAAATGACTATTTTGAATTTTATATACAAATCAATTTTGGAAGGAGAGGCGTTCATTTTATGCCCAGAAAGAAACCGGAAGTAGAAAATAACGCTTTGATACACAAAAATGAGTCGTACGTGAACGCATGCGTACTGTCGAGCAATTCATGCACTCGTATATGGACATCACGGTATATTTGGAATAATTCTGAAAGCACTTTTGTTGTAATGGGTAACTTCGAAGGAAATGGACACGATGAGCCGAGTTTAAATAGTGAACGAGGTAGTTTGTTTTTCACATAGCGACTAATACTCTTAAGAAAGAAATTAATACAACTATTATTTCACTACCCCTATATGTTGATAAAAATGTAGGGAAGATTGTGCTCTTTAACCTTGTTATTGCAACTAGCATAGAAGAAAACTGAATTTATTGCAGTTAAATTTCGCTTGAAAACTAATCAATGGTTGCATCCAGCATGTGTGTGTAGTGGGGTAAATACATATATTATTTATTAAGCTGCATTCAACCATTTATTTATCCTCTATCAACGTCGAGTATACTCGCTTTTACACATATGCAAACATTTCTGATTTCATTAAAAAAGAAAACTTGTATTATTCATATTTTAAACTATATATTTACTCAACACCACTCTAGGCAGGATATCATACTTGACCAATCATTTAGCGAAGTAAAGCTATTTTTAATTTAGAGTTGTCTTTTTCGTAGAATTTTTGTTTATCCAAGCCTAAAAAATTCATTCTGCTCTTCAATTTACTCATAGCTAGGGTAGAATCGATAGATATATGCCTTTCGTAAGGTTATTAGCAGGAAGCGAAATGCATACAGTTTCTTTCATGGTTTAAAATTAGGTTGCCTATTTCTTTCTTTATGACAATAACCATTGCGCAAGACGTATCCCCATAAGTTTGTAGAATCGTTGAGTTTCTCCTGGCCTGGCATGGACGGGATACAATCTTGTTTTTTTTCCATTAACACACCAAGTTGGAAAGGTACATTTTACACGAAAATTTACTGCATACTTGATTGATGGCAACAGAAATGAAGTTTAATTTTAGTTTTAATGTTAGAGAGAATGTGTGATTGGATTTGATGACTGTATAAATGCAAGTATCGAGTTGCACTTTTGCCAAATGTTCTGGCTATTATCAAGATCAGGGAAATACAGATACTACTTCTTTTCCGTCATATAAACTACTTTAAAATTAACCATACACTTGTTATGCGGTATCCCTCATCAATACCATCGTCGACGCCCTGAAAAGATGGATACAATTACATGGTAATTTAGATTAACTCCATGCAAAGATCATATACAGGTAACATCTTTCATTGTAGTTCATTGAATGAATCAATAAATTCTTTACTACACGTAAAGTTATAGTTTTCAAATTAAGATTTCATTGATTTAGATTGTTTACAGTGTCAGTACTATTGTATGGTTGCAACGGTTAGATTCTAATGACACATTTAAAGAAAAAAAAAGCTTGATAGGAACTATACAAGGATGCTACGTGTTGTTTTAAATATATCCAGGAACCCTTAATCCTCCGGCCCAAAAGTAAATCTATCTCTCCTGATCTTTTACAAGGATAATTTTTGCATTGAATAACTTTCGATTATTTATTTACAATTAATTAAAGAAACTAAACTAAAATATACCTTGAAATCAGGACCCTACAAAACACAACATGCTCGACCACTTTTCTGCCATGTTGAAAATCATCAAAGTAAGAACAAAACATGCTCGACAGTGTTAGTGAAGAAAGGACAATTTGATTAACGACATTCACTTATGGACTTCTACACGTGGACACGCCAGTTTCACACAACCAGCAAAAACTTACATTCCCCAGCTTTATGCTGACACCGGGTGTAATCTAGAAGATTTACCAAGAGCTATTAATTACTGGGATGGTGGCAGGAGATAGTCAAGTGATTCGATGGTGTTAGCTTGCTTTAATGATAATGATGATGGTGACCTGACTCTGCGAGTTTTTCTCGTTTTAATTGTTTTACTCACAAGGGCGATGCTGCTGTAAAATATGGTCGATTATTTTACCACAGTTGAAAAAAATTACGAAAACAAAACTGTGCAAATATGCCATTTTTGCGGAATCTATTAATTTGTATATAATGCATCATCATCATCATCATCATCTTGGCAATGGGACAAGTACAAGTCTGTGGGTAGAACCCCAGAATTGAGCTGAGTCATTTTTAAAACATCTGACAATTATACTATCTAAAGTGACATTGAGTTTCTATTTTTTATTCTGAATTTTGAAAGTTTTTTTGTTGTGACATAGAGTGCAGGTTTCGAAGCTTCCATTGTAGCACAATAATGAACATTCAGGTGCATATATATATATATATATATATATATATATATATATATATATATATATATATATATGGTGTGTGTGTGTGTGAGTGTGTGTGTGTGTGGTCTGCAAAGGTGTTCGTGGATGGGCGGCCAAAGAAGGGATCTGATCTTCAGCGTCTTTGACCTGCATCAAATTGTCTAAAGGGTTTCCTTTGCGTAAAGACACACGAGACAGAAGTAAGGATGAAGGACATTGGTAAAGTTAGGATTGAGACCTTGGCAGCAGAGATTCACTCATTCAGGTCTCAGCATGTGGGGCCGCAGAGTCAAGCCATGCACACGAGGCAGTGGAGTCAAAAATGAGACGTCGAGCGGTGAAGACGATGATCCGAGATGAGTCACCATCTTTGGAAGCTGTGTAGGACATTTGCCAAGTTCTCGAGTTAGTCATAAATACACACAGAATGCCAAAATATATCTCAAACTTCACCTTCTTACGTTCTGAATCCGTGTTTTTTTTTTGTTGTTGTTGTTTTCTTTCCACCCTCTATTTCTTAGTTTCTATGGTTATTTTTTGTTAACTTTTGAAATGCCCACTCAGCCGGTTATGAGAAGAAATTACGGGGTCCATACCACTAGAAGAACGGCCAACCAAACCAATCCTGCTGAGTGGGTATTCATACTATCTCAACTGTCTGTTTATCTTTTTAATCGGTACGATGGTAATTTAATAACTCAAGCTAAAATCTGTAATGTGTTTAGCAGATATTTTTGGTTCATTTCATAGATTAAGGAAATTTCACTTTTCACTTAGTCATGGTGTGCGTGCATGAGTTGGAAATATATCCAAATGCATAAATATTAGAATTTACAACAACAAAAAAAGGAATTCCGTCTAATTAAGATACAATGATAGCCTATATTTTCAAAAAAATGCTGTTTATTTACATGGCAGGTTTTACGGCCTGTCAACTTTTGTAAGGTTATTTAATGCCGAAGTTAATCTTTTTTTCATGTAATTCATTTTATTAACCATAATATTATTTTTTAAACAATTATAGTTTAAAATATTCTTAATACTAATACTTCATGCAAAATTGTTGGCCTTCATTCAACTATTCCTGTTAAATGATAATGGTAATAATCAATTTTATTATTCTTGTTTTTGTCTGCACCTGTCGATAGGCTTTAAATTATTCCTATCTCCAAAATTTATTTGTTATTTATTTATTTATTTATCATTTATTAATTATTATATGTTTTTAAATATACCTATGTAGTGCTTACGCATCTAACTATATGTTTTCAAATATTACTTGAAATTATACGGTTTCATGAAAATAGACCCTCGTAAATAATTATGGTTTAAATAACTACTCTTGTTACAAATACCTTGCAAACAGTCATATGTTTTTTACATATTTCTTTGTAATACTAAACTATTGTACACTATCACAAAGTTCTAAATAACTAGACCTATTCACTAATGATAAATTTTATGTACAAAGTTATATATATATATATATATATATATATATATATATATATATATATATATATATATATATATATATATATATACACCTTTCCGCGCGAGAATGATAAGACACAAGGTCAATTTTTAAACGGTGGTTACCCGGTCAAAATTGAGAATTTCCCTTGTACTAAATCTGTTAAAATATCAAATTTGAAGAGCCCAGTCTGCTCTGCTATTTACCCATAGCTGGAACAAGGATATATGGATTTATACCTATCCTAATGAGATTAAGGCTATGTGAAATACTAACTATCGCATCCGAGATTTAAAATCGTTCGACAGTAACTATTACCCCAAGAAGACTTTCTGTATGTACTCAGTTACATGATTTCTAGTTTTATCATCATACATAAATAGTTTTAGACCAAATCTTTTGCTCTAACAAAATGGACGAAAAAGATCTTCTACCGGAGTTGATATAGTGAAACTGTAATTCATGGTAACAAAGGAATGATTCAATCTTCACAGAGCCTCATGTCTCTATGTAGTTTTGTGTCATACCAAGGGTTGCCATTTTGGAGGGAGGTGGAAGTCTTACTCTACTAAATGAGCCATACAATGCCGGAATACCACTGAAAACTGGTTATCCTAGTGTAAATATTGATAAGTATTAAGTTTTAAATTACATCCAATAGGTTTGTAAAGGCCATTCCAAATATTAAGGAACTATTTTCAAATAAGATATTACATTTTTTCTGTATATTTTTTCATATCATGAGTATAATTTGTTTAGTTTTACCTCTTTGGGGATCTTCGCTTTTTGTCATCTTTTCATATCAACGTTTAAAAAATAGAATCTTTGCACAGAGCAGTATTAATTCAATGTCTATGAATTGGTAACCTTTCTTAAAGTATTTCATCCGATAGATTAAAAAATGCACCCTTTAATTAGTTTTCTGACGATTTTCTCAAAAAGAGTTCATTCTAATCTTATTCTTTTTTACACTATTTCTATTTTTTATCTGATTACGGATTCTTTTACCAAAAATCTTTTTTACAAAACGTATATTATTCTGTTCGCAATGTAATCCAACATCTTAGCAGACTTGGTTTTTGAAATCTGTTTTAAAAGTTCATTTCCAGTTCGTGGAGAAACTTTGTAAAAAATGTCTACCATGATTAGAAAAATCATTGGTTGTTTTAAAATTTTCTGTAACATAATCGATCATTCTTCTTTCAAGTAAAATATATAGACCCAATTTATCTAATCTCTTTTTGTAAATGAAATCTTTTACTGTTTTTCTTATTTTTCTCACCCTACTTTGTTTGCGATCAAATCTCATTATTACACTGCAATTTTTATGCCTCTACGCTGATGACTAAGCCTGAATACAATATTCTTTATGAGATCATTTTAGGTTTCATATATTTTCAAAATAGAATTTTCTTCCTTTGAAATAAAATTTCTAATTGCCCAGAGTATCATTTCTTTAAACCCCAAGACAATAAATCTCAATATGATTGTCAGCTTGAGATGTATTACCGAAGCCAGTCACTAAACTTCATTCCTCATTTACTGTTTTGATTTCCCAGTAACTTAAACTATGTTCAACTTTAATGTATTTTGGATCCAATATAGAATACTTTACGTTTTTCGATATTAAATCTTAGTTTCCATTGCTTTGCAATATGACAATTGATTTAGATCCATCCGTGTAGTTTTGATAATATTCTTACAAGTAGTTTAACATCGGAAGAAAAAAAAATGATTTCTAATTTTATTTGAATTGTATGAATTGTAAAAGCAACAACGATCCGATTCCTGACTTCTGCAGAACCCTAGAATCTATATGCTGAATTTAAGAATATTTGTTACAAATTTTTATTTTCAGAGTTATATCTACAAAAAAATACAATTTTTTTTCTTATATTTTGTTTTTTCATTTTCACTCGTAAATTATAATGAGATAGCGTATCAAATAACTTGCTAAAACCCCGATATATAATATCTCCATCATTTTCTTCCATCAAATATTCATCTATCATATCAATACTTTCTAAGATATTAGATAATGTTGATTTACTACAGAGAAAACCATGTTGATTACAATCTATATTTTCCCCAACGAAATCTAATATGTGAATTTAAATCAGTTTTTCTAAAACATTACACAAGATGCTTGTTAGAGAAACTTTACTGTTCTTGCTTTTAAAATGCCTAGAATCATTTTGGGGGGGTCTTATTACGATAACTGCTTTACAAATACATGAAATCATTTCTTATTAAATACATTTCTCAAAAAAGTTACTCATTGAATTAAGAAAACTTTCCTTTGATGATAATTAATTCAATGTTTTAGGATGTATTTTATCAGGTTCCGTTGTTTAAGTGACATACAACTTCGGTAATGATAGTTTTATTTCTGTAGCTCTTATTATCAGTGTATCCTTAAACTTTTTGTATCTTTCTCATAAAAAATTTTTCCTGAAGTGGATCAAACTCTCGGTGTGTCTGTTAAGTCCCTTTTCCGATCGTTTTCCCGCCCTATCGGCTGGGGAAGAATAGATTTTCATGCTTGGTATAATTCCAAATTCTCTTTATATCTCTCTTTTACGAAATAGCCGATTAATTTTCCAAGATATTTTTTTCTAATGGATCGTCTTATTTAGATTATTTCATGACTTTAGGAATATTTTCCATCATAGATTTTAAATTTCTATTTAATTCTTCCAACATTTCATTCATATTAAAATTTGAGGATTGTAATTTCAATCAATATTATTTCCTTTCTCTGATTCTAACTGTTCTGTACATTTTGATCATGTTCTGTTCTTTTTCACTACATGCTATATCAGATTTGAATAACGGTGCTTTTAAATTTACCTGCCCAATTAAACATTCATAAGTTGAAAGAAAAAATGATCTAATAGTGGTTTGTTTATTGCCCACTTGCGTATGTCTACTATCTTCTACAATAAACCAATACAATTATTTTGTTTTAAACAAGTCTTAAAGTTGTTTGAAAAAGGTGTGTAACAAAAAGTATTCTAATGTCTTTTTTGTTTTACGTCAATTTACGATGGTGGCAAATCAAACAGAGTTTTCCAGGCTTGAACAGAAGTCAATCATTAAAGTGTTTGAGGCTGAAAAGTGCAAACCACCTGAGATTCACAGAGGAATGGATGACGTGTATGAATAAATACATTTAAGTAAAAAATAATAATGTTTAAAAATTAACAAAAAATGGGTTTGCCATTATGAGCTTGAGTCGAAAAGACAATCCATGGGGTGGGAAGTCAATTACTCTCCGTTAAGAAAAATGTTCTATGCGTAGAACCAGTAAAAAAAAATCATATTGACAGTGTCCAGACAGCTAAAAGGAAACAGCAATAATGATTTCTTTGAAAACGATGCACCTTTAATCAGTGCATCCTACTGCCATATCGTTAGGCAATATTTCATCTTATCTATTAGATAACATCGTATAATAAAAGTTGAACTATAAAGAATGTAAGTTCAAAACATGTTTTTAGTGTAACAATTTTGATTTTAAACTAATTAAATGGTAAACGTTTTTCTTGTACCTTCCTCTACGCGATCCGTCGAAAAAGTAATGAGGTTGCTGGTGTAGAAACAAATAGTATCAACTTGAAAAAATAACTTCATCATTGAAATAATTCCCTAAGAAATCATATAAAGATTGCAGCTTCCACACCAGAAAAGAATTGATAGAAATCTTTCACTGACACTGTCTTTTATTGGTTCGTCATGGCTTGTCAAATGACATTGATAAATAGTTCTGAAGCGACACATTTGGAGCTGGATTTTAATTTTATTTTTAGGAACTGGAATAAGTCTCCAGAAGTCAAATAAAGTGTCATACTATGTTAGGGGTGTTTTTAATCCACTGCAAGGGAAAAATTCAAAGTATTCTAAGCCCTGACCATATGGTGACTGTTATTCCAGAAGTTTGTTTTCATAACATACAAAAGCAAACAGGTTTTAATCATCTAAGATTACCCAGCTGAAGTTAAATTCTAAGAGACAAATATGAACTGAACTTTTTCAGACCTTTTCAAAGTTTTCATTGAAAATCTCAATGTTAATAAGTATTTTCAACTTAAAAAAAAAACAATCTTATTTTCTTCAAAATAGATCTTTTACATACTTTTAACTAAAACCGAAAATTAACAATGTACCAATCAACTGGAGAGGCCGAAGAATCAAATGAAATCTTTATTTTCATGTACCTTAATTAACACACATCTAACGTGGATGTAACCAACAGCTCTGTCACAGGTAGGAAGTTACATTAGATCAATATTTAACAGTAGTTTCTCTGGTTTGAATTCAGAGTTTTTCTTCTACACTGGTTACCTTAGAAAGAATAAGGAACTCTGTCTGCTCTATTATTCGTCCATCAATGAGGAGATTGATCCATGCGTTTACTAAATGCCAAATTTAAAGATAGATGGTGGGACCAGGATTTGAATCGGGGTCAGCGAATTCATTTTCTTAGACGATAACCATTGCACCACTCGCCTCCAATTAATCTAACGTGTAGATCCATCGCAAGACATTCATGTATAACATGGTTTTATAAAAGTGCTACGACAAGAATAACCTATCAGAATAATAGAAAAATACCCTGAGGAAATGGCTGATAGAAAAACGAAGCTCGCCTCTCTGTAAAATCACTGTTCTACCACTTTAACATATGACTTAAAATCACTTTCTGAGCTGTGAATCCCAATATTAATGGTCGAAAATCAATTCAGATTTTTAATGGAACGCTACCAGGCTCAAAACTGATGTAGAAGAAAAAAATATATAGAAGAGTTAATATATTGCGCCTTTGCTCAACTAGCTCAGCTAGAAACTATATTAGTCGACTTGAGGGTTATGAAATAGTTAAATAAGTAGCTAAAAATATTGGCACGAAAAACTGCCATCAAAATGAGAAATGAAATAGCTTGAGGCTCAAATCTAAATCCATCGATCTTAAGTTAGAGAACACACGGAGTTGATCACACACACACACACACACACACACACACACACACACACACACACACACACACACACATATATATGTATATATATATATATATATATATATATATATGTATGTATGTATGTATGTATGTATGTGTGTATATGAGTATTAAATTACGCACCCAAAACGAATGATTTATCTCAAGAAACTTTAATACGTATAAAGATATATTATTTCAAAGTAATGTTAAATATTGTTTCCTTGAAACGATATTTTCGTATAGGATACTGAATGTGTCTTATAATACTGATTTACTTTTTTGGCTCTGATTCTTATTGCACTCTCTCCTTTTCTCTGTGTGTCTCAGTCACTGTTACTCTGTCTCTGTCTCTGTCTGTCTGTCTGTCTCTCTCTCTCTCTCATACACACACACATACACACACACATATATATATGTGAGGATGCAGTGGATCTCATTCAGTCAACTGAGAAAAATAAAACAACAGACTCGGTGCTTTTTGGCATAATTATTTTCATTACACTATCGAGCCGTTAAAAATATTTTTTTCAAAGAACGAATCATAAATATTAAAACAATTACTGTATCTATCTGTGGGAGTCACTAATGGATAAGAATTAACTTACTGCTAAGAAAATTATTCCTTAATGCATTTTAAGTCACACTTTTCTATTGCTTTCAGTGATTCTGAACAGGATTTTTGAAAGAAAGAAAAGTCGTTTCTTTTATCCGTCAGTTTATTTTATGAAGGTCATTTTCATGAAATTTAGCATTCTTGTTCGTTTCTTCAAATCATTTTTTTAAAGAGAAGGTGTATTTGTTTTCTTTAGCTGTGGTGCAGGCTTTTTGGGTTTTGTTGGGTTTCTTTGTTTAATCACATATCAAATTTTGTCGATTATCTAATGCTAAAGTTATCGTTGTAGAAGCACCGAATAGTACTTTCTAAATCATGGCTAGGAGATAAGAGGGGTCATGCCTCTCTGAAGGTTATTCGTCCTAAAGTGAATGTAATAGCAGGACTTGAGTTCAAACTCACTTAGTGCAAAGTCGCAGTCCAGTTTGTTAGCCGTAACACCATGAAGACTCTTTCGCTTTTATTAGTTGGGGTTGAATTATCTTAGATCGATTGCCATACCAAGGTTAAAGAGTCGAATCTACCCAATTATTTTACCCATAACAGGTGAGGAGAGAAAGGTTCTTACATTTCCAAAGAGCACAGCAAAAATTGAACAGCCTTGTTTCAATTTTGATTTCCGTCATTCGAGTCAATCTCCAACCATTAGAGCACATGTGCTTCCAATGGCATTCAGAGCTTGAAAATATGACTGAATGCATATCTTGTTAGGGTGAATGCTATAAAATATTTCTTCGTACGTAATGTTCCTGTTTTTAAATCACAAAGGCAAGCAATAAGAAACAAATAAACCTTTTGATCACATATGCATAACGAGTTTAACGAATACAAACTAAGTTTATCAAGATTAAAAAAAAAACATGTTTACTTTAACAATAAAGTCAAAATGTTTTTGATTTAACGAAGGCATTTATGATTAAAAACATTTTTTATAAATCCAATTTTGGAGTTGTAATCCATAGTTTTCTCAGAACTATAAACTGTTTACGATATCTCTTTATACAATAATTTCTCTGCTTTTTCATGGATTATTTTACGATTTTTGAAACTTACATTAGATGGAATACTAAACACTAATCTTCGTAAGATTCTTATCTAAAATTTGATTATATATATATATATATATATATATATATATATATATATATATATATATATATGTGTGTGTGTGTGTGTGTGTGTGTGTGTGTTTAGATTTTCAGAACATAATATCGGATTTTAGAATAAAATTCTATTCCTTAATGAACGAATATGAACAGCCATTTAATCAGGCCAAATATTAACGCTTAAAATCTAAGCATTTCTACCATCGATTAACAAGGTTATTTCTGCATCTAAGATAAAACTTTAAATTTTTTAATGCCAAGTAATCTTTAAATGCAGATTCCACTTCTCTTTTGGAACGGAGTATTTTGAGGCGCATAAAGTGCCCAATGTTGAACAAGCCCTCGAGGCAGCACCCTACAAAGCAGTAGTTGTACAGTCACCTATCAAACTTCACGAAAACTATCCAAGTTTGACGAACAAGACATGCGGAACACTGCCGGAGAAGTGGTGACGAACTCATAAGTGGCGTTCTCCGGTGAACCCCGTCACATGGACGAGCAAAGGCAGGACGACGATCTAGAACCCACATACCACAGCTCTGTGCCGATACAGGATGTAGCGTTGAAGACCTGCCAGGAGCGATGGATGATAGAGACGGGTAGTGAGAGAAGGTCAGGGAGATCCATGCTGGCGGTGCGACATGATGATGATGATGATGATGATGATGATGATGATGATAGTTTCCAGGCGCTAAAAAATGGTAGTCGACAAGTGAGAGATGAAGAGAATATGGTGGAGGAAGAAAAGTCTCGAATCCCAACTCTGTGAATTTCTGTGATGCCATCCTGACAACACGTAGCCGAAGATTGTCACGAGGCAAAATTATGTCCAAACTTAAATGCATTCAAAAACGTAGGAGTATCTCTTCTTTTTTCATGTTCATCGATGTGAGTTTACTGCCTTCAAAAGCAAATTTTGAATAAGTGAGAGAAAATCAAGAAAAAGGACACATAAATGCGATTTTTAAAAATTTTTTTATTTTTTTTTAGACAGCTTCTATTAAAATATTAGGATAGAATACTAATAAATTATACTTAAAATCGGACAGTATTTTAACAACAAACTAATCTATTTAGTCTTATGTGTAATTGTATATTTTCTTAAGTAAACCAAAAAAAAGGAAAGTTTGCTTGAAAAGACAGAAGACAATTTTGAAGATCAGTAAAAAGAAATATACATGGACAATTGTTTTGAGAACGAAGAAAAAAGTCAATCATTTAACAATCGAAAGAATCATTCCACATGTACTGGATTTGTTGCATTTATACACATCCGTACCTAAATTATCATCGTCAGGCAATAAACAAATAAACATGCATATGAATGAAATAAACTCTCAATATTTTTCTTATTCAGTTTTTACCTTAGATAACCAAAATCCAAGTCCGTGGTAGTAGAAATCAATCTAAGATTAAGATTAATATGGTAATATAAAGACCGTATTCTAAAAAAATAAATAGCTAAAGAAGAGAAAATTAGAATAATAATATTCAACCAATTTTTTAACTACGGAAAATGTAATGTGTTCGTACGAAATCTTCGTGATTTTTCGTAAACAATATGAATAAAATCTATTTCTTGATATAATTATCTTTAAAAAATGTGAAAATCATTCTTAACGGAAGAAAATTGACTAAATGTTTGTAGAGGGTTTGACGCATTACAGCGAATCAATAAAGATATTGTCATCAGAATTTCGCGTTTAAATATCTTTTTAAATAATTTCGCCTTTTTTTTTTTTTGCTTAAGTACCGATATTTTATTAAAATCCGATAATTAAATGTTTTTGGATAAATTTTGTGTATTGAATACAGATACACACGCACTCACACGTGTGTGTGTGTGTGTGTGTGTGTGTGTGTGTGTGTGTGTGTGTGTGTGTGTGTGTGTGTGTGTGTGTGTATTCTGACCAAGGTATCTGTATTCGCTTTTCTAGGTTAATTTTTTGGCAGAAGAAATAATTCTAAAAACATAAATAATCATACATGAAAAGTTCTTATAACTTATTAACAAATTAATATACGTGGTGCATTCCATAAGTTTCCAGACCTTTTTTGTACAGGCATTTGAAATTATCGTAGACACTTGAAAATTCCGTATGTTATTGCTATACATCTTATGAGATGACTTACCGATTTTTATGATTTCACGTAAAAATGAACAGCTACAGCAGGAATTGGAATACACTCTTCTAAAGCCTGATTGTCCCTGCTGGTGAATTTCAATATGGACGTGAGGACACTTTAGAAGAACGATATGCAATAAAATTCTGTTTTAAACTCGGAAGAAATGCTCCAGAAACGTATTGAATGCTTCAAACCGCTTTTGGACCATCTTGCATGAATCGAGCATCAGTTTTTGAGTGGCATAAGAGATTCAAGGAAGGCATGGAGTCTGTGAGGGATGATGAAAGGTATGGGAGAAGTAAGGAAGTCAATACACCAGAGTTGACTGGCCGAAGGGTTAGGGTTACGTTTAGCGTTACTATGTGGAGGTTTTAAGGGAGTTCAGCAAGAGATTCGGTCGGAAGAGGCCAGCACTCTTCAAATCGGTTCAGTGGCATTTCCACCAGGACAATGCACCAGTCCACAACTCCATCCTTTTCACCGACTATTTGTCCAAGATTGGCATCAAGACTGTTCCTCAGCCTCCCTATAGTCAAGACCTTGTTCCCAGTGACTTTTGGTTTTTCGCTAAGCTCAGAGGCTGTCGTTATGAGACAATTCGGGAGATTAAAGAGGCTGTGAGGAAGGTCATTAACACGCTCACACAAGCGGACTTCCATGGGACATTCCAGAAGTTATTGGAACGGTACAACAAGAGCATTGCAGCCGGAGAAGATTACTTCGAAGAGGACTAGAGTTTCATATGTGTACTATCAATAAAAGTGTCAATACGAAAAAAGTTTGGAAACTTATTTAATGATCCTCATATATTCTCCATCTAACATACAACTGCGAAACACCCAGAGTTAACCACTTGATTGAACTATAATTTATTATAGAAATTGTGCTGTCAGTCAATGGGCTTTGAATAAAAAAACAAGAAATACAAATTTCTAGAATATATTCGTAAGGTTAAAGATCAAATGGCATTTGAATTGCAAAGAAAATACCCAGTTATAATCATATGACTATGCTCGGAAAGTAGAGTTTTCAATTTAGTTCTACAGAAACAAATGCAACAGACACAGTATCCCCCCTCAATTCGTTTTCTAGATTTTACGAAAACATGATTTTCTACTAAGCCTCAAAAAGCAGGAATATAATATATCTGCTTGAACATTAAAATGGTCGTCATTACCCCTTTGTAAAACCTAATTCTATTTGAATTAAATGGCCCAACGAAGAAAATACTAAGGTTTGAAAATATACTTATCATAGAATTTTGCGAAGGGGTAATTTTTTAACCCCATCTCACACACACAATATATATATATATATGTGTGTGTGTGTGTGTGTGTGTGTGTGTGTGTGTGTGTATTAGGTAACAATGTTTCAGTGTTATAGAATTTATTCATAAACATTACCTAATATAATCACTACTATCGGCAATGAACAGTCGTTCAACAAGTATCTGAGAGTTGCAATAGATACACTCTTTTCTGTATGAATTCTTTGACACAAAACTGATTTCCCGTTAGGCAGTTTTGATAGACTGATGCTTATCTGATATCAACAAAAAATACAAAAATAGATGGTGGGAAGATTCAACCAGTTTTGCAATATTGCAATTGTTCTCCTCTAACGTTGTAGAACAATACAATAAAATCGAAGGCATTACTTTGAAGCGACCCTTTTACCAAAGCGACTTCCTGGATTTTATTCATCGCCAGCGAAAATGCATTGCCAATTGTGATGGCTTTGCGTTATCTAACTTTTTATCATTTTTTATGTAACTCTTCCACTAGAATACACATGAGACGTTATTCTCGAAGCGTCTGTGTGAGTAGGGCATTTTTTGAAATCGGATTATGTAAATTAAACAAAGAAAATAAATGATTTGATATAAAACTAAGTATAACAAATGAAGAAAGAAATGGTGAAAAAGAAAATAAGGAGAAAGAAAGATAGGGAAATACACAGAGAGAGAGAGAGAGAGAGAGAGTAAGGGAGAGAGAAACAGAGATAGACAGAGAATCTGAAAAAGTCTAATGAGATATAGATCAAAAGATGTTCGGTCCTATAAACGATATCTTTTGTTATTGAGTAAATTCAGAATTTAGCGTAGAAAGACAGAAAGCTAAAATTGTTAGAATAGACAGAGATATTTTTCTGGGAAGGGAGGAAAGACTTTCTCTAAAACCCGGCCTTTGATATTTTGTCTTTTACAAGGATTGAAAAACGAAACAACCCAATCCAAGTTTGCGGCCGAGCAAGATATATTGTAATCTTGACAAAAATAGGTAGACTTGTTAAAAATGTTATGTGTTTTTTAATTTTCACACACACACACACACGCGCACACGCGAGCACGCGCGCGCACACACACACATTAACTACGCCCATATCAAAATAGCTCGATAGGTTCATCTTTTTTTCTTATTTTGTATTCACAAATTGTGATCAAATATAGACTTTGCTTTCATTTTCAAGTTTACATAAAGACGTGAGAGTAACTAATAAACATATTTAATCAAGTGATGAAATCTGCACAAGAGCCGAGAAATCTGGATTGTTTTCATTTTGGTTTCTTTTTTTTTTTCCTTTTTCTTTTTCTTAAAGTGATATCAACCTTTGTGCCGACGTATAGAGTTTGTCCAGACGATCTTGCATCAGTTTTTAAAAAAAATATGTACGGCATGTTACTTTGTGAGGCGTATTTAAAAAAAAAACAAAAGAAAAAGCAGATTTATGGAATTAAAGCAGCCCACTTATTTAAGGGAGATAGCCCGTGTGCAATTTTCTTTCTTTCCTTAACAGAAAATTCATCTCAAGATTAAGATATTTGACAACTTGGAAAAAATACGACCGGGAAGCTTCAAATTATATCAACAGAGGATCTTTGGAGGTGTTTCCATCAATAAAGAATCTCTTTGTAATATATATACATATATATATATATATATATATATATATATATATATATGCTTTTTTAAGAAAAATCAAAATTTTATGATTTGTTTTATACTTCGTTTTTTGCAAAATACTGTTTGAACATACTTATTTTAGTAAAATATTAAAATTTATGATCTTTAAAAAATAACTAAGATTTCCATCATTTATGTATTTTAATTAGAAAAAATAAGTTATATTTTAATAATAGGTATCAAAGAGGGATCTACTCAAACGTTCTTTTGGTATACATAAAATTGATCCTATTCAAGAATATTCAGTGTTTTGATGTCATTACCTCTATATCATTATTGACATCATTACACTTTTTCTCTTCTTGTATTATCATTTTCACCAAGTACATCATGGTCGTTCTTGTCTACTTGCCCCGAAAGACGCTGAGACCTCCGTCTTGTGAATAACAGGAAAATATTCGACTTTCAGCTTGCTGTCTGCAAAATGACAAAATCTGTTTCTCATTAACGAGGAAAAGAAAAGACGTGAAGCTGGTACGTCTAACTGTGTCTTCTTCATATTGTCACGCGGCCTGCGATCAGGAGCAACGGTACCTGTGCGTAAATGACATACTGGCGACAGCAGCTGCGTACCACACAGTGAAATTGGCGCTGGAGTAACGGAAATTATCATGGGACCTAATTAAATCTTTGGATGAATGATGGGTGGTGTAGACATTGAGAGTACAGCGAGTTTTCTCATTAAACAATAAAAGCAACAATAATAATAAAAAATATGCGAGCAATGCAAATTATATATATATATATATATATATATATATATATATATATATATATATATACGTGCATACATATAAAGAAACTGTATGTACACAAATCAGAATCCATCCTACAGAAAAAAAAAAACGAATAAAATCTCTTGCTATTTTGAAATGCAAACGTGTCACCCAATCCAGACCTGAAGACCAGATCAAGTTTTGATTAAGAAAAAATCAATGAAGTTAGAATCTTGTGGATTTTGCTATTTTAACGGACCAAAGAGCGAAAGTGAAGTAAGGAAAAACTGGATAAATACTTAGATCTTGCCAAAGAACTGGAAAGGTTAGGAAACATGAAGGAGCAGTGATACCAACTGTTGGTGTAACCGTTGGAACAGACACAAAGATAGTGGAAAACTAAGTGAAATGCAGATTAGAGGAAGAATATCATCCAGATTACATCGCAAGTAAAATCAGCTATAATTCTTAGAAAAGTCATGGAGAGCTGAGAAGACTTGATGTCACACAGACATCAGTAAAGCATACTAGTTAACATTTTGTAAGGAATAATGAATATGATGATATTAAGTGACCCAGAAAAGAACATAAGCAAATGAACCAGAGAACAAGAAAACTAATGGCCATGCATAAGGCCTAATAACCCAGAGATGACGTTGACAGACTATATGTATCAATAAAAGAAAAAGGGAAAAGATTTGCAAGCATTGAAGATAGCTTTGACTGATCAATACAACGATTCGAAGACTACACAGAAAAGAGCGGAGGAAGACGGATTACAGCCACCAGAAACAATATTGACAACACACGGACCAACAGAATGATAATAACAAGAAAACAAAAAACAAAAACAAAAAAAAAAAACAGAACCAAAACAATTCTTTAGACATTTTTAGCAATTAACAAGTGACATCTTACATGAGAAAATATGGAGGTGGCTAAGGAAAGGAAACATTAAGAGAGGAAATGAATCTCATCTAATAGCCGCACAAAATAACACCATAATCACCAATGATATCAAAGCAAGAAAAGATGCAACAAAACAGAAGCTGTAGGTTATATGTTATGATGACAAAACGATCAATCACATAATAAGCAAATGAAGCAAATTAGCATAGAAAAAAATATAAGAATATACTCGACTGGATGGGCAAGATGATTCACTGGGATTTGTGCAAGAAAATGAAATTTGACCATACGAATTAAAATGAGATGCACAAACTCTTCCGGGATTTTAGGACACAAAATCACCTAATCTTGACCAGACGACGTGACCTTATAACAATCAATATTATAAAAATAACTTGCAGATTTGTGGACTTTGCTGTCCCAGCTGACACAAAGTTTTACTAAAAGAACGCGAAAGAAAGATAAGTACAAAGACAATGCCATGGAATCAAAAAAAAAAAAAATACTGTGGAGCACGAAAATGATTAAATTACCGATCGTAAAGGGTGCTTTTGGTAAAGTCACCAAATGAATGGTACACGGCCTGTAGGACTTGGAAATTCTAGTATGAGTGAAGACAATCCAAACTACCGCATTATTGAGGTCGTACAGAATTCTGAGAAGATTCAAGAAGACTTGAGGAAACCTGCTGTCACTCAAGTGGAAGACAATCAACTAACGATGATGTAAAAATTTCGCAAATGATAACTATAGAAATAGTAATAAAAATCTTGTAGCAGAAGAAAAACACGAGCAATCCCGACTGGATGGTAATAGTGATCAAATAGTGCTTGTACAAGAGATTAAAATATGACCATATTGACAAATCATCATCATCACGTCGAGCTATCAGCACGGACATCCCTGACCTTCTCTCGTCACCCTCCCTATCCTCCACTGTTTCCAGCAGGTCTTCAGAAATACATCCTGTATCAGCACAGAGCTGCTGTATGCAGGTTAGAGCTGGTCGTCCGGCCTTTCCTCGTCCAGGTGAAGGGGTCTACAGGAGTACATCCACTTATGACCTCGTCCCTACTTCTCCAGCAGTGTCCCGCATGTCTGGTTCGTCTAATTTTGATAGTTTTCGTGATGGGTGGTTGGTGGCCATACATCTGCTTTGTGGGGTGCAGAGTCCTGGACTTGTTCAATATTGTTCACAACATTCTAGTGAAGTTGCTGTCAAGCATTTCTCCATACGTTTAGTTAGCGTTCATGTAGTGCATCCTTATAACAGTATCGACACGACCTTGGCTTGGAAGATACTGCGTTTCATTTTATCGATCATGCCTGATTTCCGTATGAACAATATGCTATCGATAGCTGTCCATGCCGTTGCTAGTCGTGTGTCGATGCTTGTCTCAGTTGATGAAACTGCTTCCTTGGTAGGTGAACTTCTCTACTAGTTTCAGAGAGCTACCGTTTAGTGTGGAGATCTCGCCTGTTTGATTAAAGCACTTATATTCTGTCTTGCGTGCATTTATATAGAGGCCGATGCCTGCAGCGGCTCGTTCCAGACTATGTAGCAAAGTTTCGTCTTGGGTGGGTGCATTTGCCAGAAGTGCTATATCATCGGCGTAGTCTCCGTCGGTAATTGTTTTTGTGGGGTAAATTCTGCTTCTTTCTTTTGCTAGCTTGAAACCATTTTCTTTGATTTTATCGAGTGATGTTCTTAGCACGTAGTCTAGACAGATGATGAAGTGGAATGGGGTTAATATGCCTCCTTGCAGTACACCTACTGCAATGTCGAAGTAGTCTGTGTCTCGATCCGGAGAACGGACTTTTACTTTAGTGTTTCTGTTGAGCATCATTATGGCTACGACGGTTTCTTTTGGTAGGCCGTATGCGAGTAGAATTGGCTCCATCTGAATGGAGTCAAAAGCCTTAATATCCTGAGAAATAATACATGTAAAAACCGGAATCAATCCTAAGAAAAGAGGAGCAAATAATTTTCCGTCCATTTGGCTGTAGGTGTAAAAAAAAAAAAACACCTATTGTAAGACTTTACCCCTTTAATGAGGTCGAATGTTGTCTGTTGGTGGTGACTCATAGTGCTTGAGGACAAAATCCGGGTGGCTGTGCTGTCCAAGACCGAGTAATGGAGTGGTCAAGTTTTTGGCAGCATACTACTTTGTCCTTTACTGATCTTGGGTGGTGGGAGGATTCCTATCCAATCAATCAACAGATCATTTCAAGCCCTGACAAGTATATAACAGTCACAACCGTCTTCGAAAAATTACACTCGTGGCACAGAAGTATCCAAATTTATTTCAACTTAAAGTTACTTGAAGGCATTAGCTGAGTTAAACGATTTAACCGTATCCAAAGAAATGCTTATTTTAAAAAGAATTATTAGTGTTATAATATTGAATAATTGGTTTGTCAGTTTGTTTGTTTAGGTGTTCTGGCATATCAACCTTTGTAGGTTATGTAATGCCAAGACCATTTTTTATAAAAATAATCAGTTCTATTTCAAACAGTGTAGTTCATTATAAGAACACCGTTTAAGCGTCAAAAACATTTCTATCTCACGTATTTCAGTTTAGTCAAACAGTTCTAACTCAAACAATTCAGTTTGGTATAAGTTTATTTTTTTATTACACAGTTAAATGTCAAAATAGTTCTATTTTTAATAATTCAGTGTAGCATAAGTAGAGTTTCAATTTCAAAAACCGTTTTATTGCAAACAAAAAGAGTTTAGCATACAAAAACAGTTCAATCTCAAACAATTCAGTTGAGCATAAGTACGTTGCTTAAATGTCAAAACAGTTCTAATTCAAGCAATTCAGTTTAACATAAGTAGGCTGTTCAAATGTCAAAACACTCTGCATCTGATGGTGACACTCCTTATTTAGAGTTTGGAGAATGTGGAATACACCTTTATAACCATTACCCTGAGGTCATCTCAGACTGTGTCAAATAGAACTGTTCAATCCTTTACTAAGGATTATTGTCTTTAGTTTTTCGAAGTGACAGAACTGTGAGTAAGTTGTTCGTATTGGATAGAAATACTTGGTTGGTAGATCTATTTATATTAAAAATCAACACTTGGAACCATTTAGCTCTATGCAAACAAATGATTAATCTCTAATACAGTTATTGGTTTTTACAATAGCTGAACTTGCCATGTCGGATGCGGTTGTAGAATACCCCGACTACTTCTCTGCTGAGGGGTACGACCCTACAATTAGTGTTCTGTCTATGATACTAAACAATCTAATGGTACTTTTCCAGTAACGCTGGAGCTTTGGGGAATGTAGTGTACCCCTTCATTGCCATGACTCTCTAGTCCACTCTGAACCGGAGTAGTAGCACGTGACAGGGTCCTATATATGGGTCTAATTGAACGAAGCGGTGTTCCTATGCTAAACTATATTGTTTGAAATAGGACTAATTTTACATTTAACTGTGTGTAAACAACAAAAAAACAACTATACTTATACTAAACTGAATTGTTTGAAACTTAATTCAGTGTTAAAAGACCTGAAAAGGTTGATACGCCGTAAAACAAAACAACCAACGAAACAATACATGGACTTTTAACAAACACATAACATTAGTATTAGCAATGCTTGAAACCTTTTAGAATTATTAGTGTTGTCCCTACTTGAAACTATTTTGCTATGCATAAAAATGTTTCATAAGATATAAAATTATTAGCATCAAATATCAATAATGGAAACCATATAATCGTGAGCAAAAAAATTAGTTCTGGCTCGTTTAAAAATAATATTACCTATAAACTTTTCAAATGATTAATATTAAATAAAATTTTTACAGCAAGTAATACTTTTAAACATTTAACTGTGTGCAGACAAATGAGTTTTAACTTGTTTACAGTTATCGAAAAACTATTTACTTTCAAATGTGTGTGTTTGTGTGTGTATAAAAATGCTTTTGCATTAAGTAACACACAAGGGTTGATATGCCATTAAACCAAATATTCTAACAAGCATAAATTTCTCTGCTATTTTGAGATAAAAAAGGGATCACCCAAAAGCTGCCGGAAGATCAGAAAAAAAAGAGATTGCCATGTAGGGGATTTGCCGCTGCAGAGCAATAATAACCCTAATAAACCCTAAGATTGACGGAGATACCAGTTGTAGCAGATACCCTTGAAACAGTCTTCAAATTTGTATAAAAGAGACTCGGTGAAATGGACATGAGAGAAAGACTCGAAATTATTAAAACCAGAGCAACATCAAAAACAGGGACAAAAACTTAGAGTGCGCTGGAGATTTGAAGAGACTTACTGTTATTCAGATCAGTGAAAACCACCAGTTTCAGCTGGTACGAAAAACTCTGAAAGAGTAAAGTAACAGTAGTTTGTGTGTATATGTGTATGCGTATATGTATGTATGTATGTATGTATGTATGCATTTAAATGCGTGTGTGTGTGTGTGTGTGTGTTTTTGCAGTGATGGAAAACGACAAATAATCATTATGTTAAAAAAAGGAATAAGAAGGCATCATGCCAACCTTTAATCTCCATTCGCTATAAATACTTATCTTATAAGATTCTTTATTTTCACAGACACTAAACATTGATGGTCCTACAATTTCCAAATGCCAGGCATATTACTAAGCAACTTATATAACTTCACCATTCCTCTGAGAAATTAATAATTTTTCTATATATTAATACGTTGCAACGACGAACTTGCTTTTTTTCTTCGAGAGTGAGCGTGTGTCTCACAGCGACATTATGAGCTCTTCTGTCCCTGGTTCACATAGGTGAAATAATGCATATGAATTTTGATGAGAGCGTGTCAGAGCATATATGCATGGCGTGTATGTATGTATATGCGAGTGGTTGATAGAGTGTCTGAATCGGTGTGTGGGAGCATAGTGTACGTGTAAGTATATAGTTGTGTGGGTCTCTTATTGTTAAAAGAACAACTAAACAAGTTAAGAGCTCGGCAGATTTTACTGAAAGAACAAACAGAAAAGAAGGTTGTTTTTTTTTAAAATACGGATGAAAGGTGTTTTTTTTTTTAATTTTAATGATAAACTCAAGTGTTACACCGATCAGGGGTCAGAAAATAAGGATAACATTTTTAAACTACTTTACGACGAGGTGGTGCACATTAGGAAAAAGTTTTCTTTAAGGGAAACACATGCCATATATGATAAAGAAATTAATCAGCAGTTGGACAGATGAGTACAATCAGACAAGTGACGGCTGGATTGATCATTTCACTGGGGGGCTCTCTTTAGTCAACAATCTACTTTGTTACCAAACAGAGAATAAGTTTGAGCCGAGCATCGTAAGCAGCTGTGGGTTACTAGGAGTAGTGGTAGTTTCATAGACTGCAAATTTCGGATCTAGTCGTTAGACAGCATAGGATAAAGTACTGCCCAAGTCTTTGTCTACCGTTCATACTGTGATGGATAGGGATCAGTATCCCCAAATCCATACAGCAAATCTCCTCCCCACCTCACACCAGTATAACCTCGAAGAGTTAATAAAGAAAGGATAAGTATAATCTCAGATTCGTTTAGTTTCTTCTTTTTTCATTTTTTTTTTTCCTTTGTAGAGTTTACTCGAGGCGTATAAAATTTCTACTAAACCTCGACAACTGATATATCTCTTTTTGGAAACAAACAACGCTGTGGAGAGAGCCATCGGCTTGCAAACAAAACTTTGCAGGCACCGGACAATAACTCTCACAACACTAAAGAGGACAAGAGGTAGACAATGCTAAGCCTAAACCTCACATCCTTCTTCCGTCTTTACGCTAGTCGGTGAACCTTGTAATGAAAATAATTTATAGCACACCAACTATCTTTGTGATGACTACGCCATGACTCCTGTCTTAACCAATGATTCTGCTCCACGTATTGTTTTTTTTTTTTTTGCTGAAATACAATTTACATTATGTCATAGGGACGATGGTACTTACTATTTGAAGAGTTGTTTTGGAAAAAGAAAATAATAAAAGGAATACTCAGTAAAGCCAAAACAAATGCTAGAAATAGATAAATAAACTAAATGATCGGTTGATTTACAAACACAGATGAAATAAATGACAAATCTTCAACAGCGTAACGGCCATCCTTTGAGGTGCATGCTGGACGGTCTGGACATTTAGGCGAAGGATTTTGAATAGTAAGGGAAAATCTCTCGAATGTGAGGTCAGTGAGGATTCGACAGTTAGAAAATTGTATGTACTTGCTTAGTGTGTGTTTCAGTGAAGGAAAGTGTATCCGACCTTTAACGCGGACATTCAGAAAGTTTTGATCTTCCAAATCGATGATTTACTATCAGAGGCGTGCCACACGAAGTACAAATTGAAAGCCTCCCTCTCTCTTTCTACCTCTCTGTCTCTCTGTCTCGCTGCTTCTGTCTCTCTGTCTCTGTCTCTGTCTCTCGCTATCAAAATCAATCGTATTTTGACGAATTACTGACAGACATATAATGAATATAAACTGAAATCACTTACATTTTTGTCGGTGGATATTACGTGACAATACAAGATGCTGCATCCAGAAAGATGTCGGATATGCTTGCTTCTCGAGAAACTGAGGAACAAATGAGAATTTGACTAACCCTTAAAAAACAGACAGGTAAACATTCGAAAATTACTTTGTATGTCACATTCGAAACTCGCCTAAAAATCCTTCTCCAACGTATCAGTCAAAAGTGGCAATTCATCACACTTTTCTCTGACCACAAGCTTCGCAGCTATTTGTCCCTGCGGTTACTAAAATACAGAAATAGTTTGGAGAATTCGAGTTGTTACAGTGTATCCATGGTACACTTCCGCAATATTCAATTTGCATGTAGAAAACGCCTCATTTTTAAATCCGTGAAATTAAAAAAAGTATACATATACATCAAATTTCCTCGGTTAGATATCATAACGATAGAGCTTAGGATATTGTGGTGAAATAAGGTGACAGCTAATAAACATCAAGTGTTATTCTAAAAAGAAAGAAAGAAAATTAAAAATCCTATCATTTCTCTTAGTGAGATAATTAAAATTATTTTCATTCTTTTTTAATATGAAACTGAAAGTTGTACCCGGCCTACAAGAAAAAGGTTATGACACCAAAACTATTGTTCATTGTGATGTTCTTTTCACGGGTGCAGATATGTCATTTTGTTGTACACACACACACACACACACACACACACACACACACATACATATATATGTGTGTGTGTGTGTAGATTGATAAATGTCAATAGAATACTTTATTCATAAAAAAATAAGAAAATTAACCGATCCGAAGAGATATTAATTCTTAAAAAATAATTTTCATCATCGACATTTGATTGATGAAACGGGAAATTGTCAGTTCTAATTAATATATTTCTATTTTAATTTTTCATATACAAAAAGCTCTAGTTTGAATATTAACCACTGTTACAGAAAAGACTATTCAGCAACAGTAAGTTCTGCTTCATATTTTTCAATATATATATATATATATATATATATATATATATATATAATTGCGAATAACGTTTGGATAATTTATTGTGCTTAATTACGGTCAGTTTCTGACCAATGGGATCGACAAATCAAGTCCTTGAAACAGAAAAATGCGTTAGACAGACAAGTGTGATTATTGCATAGGTCAATTGACTCTACGTTTATGATTTCTCAACATATATATATATATATATATATATATATATATATATATATATATATATGTGTGTGTGTGTGTGTGTGTGTGTGTGTGTGTGTGTGTGTGTGTGTGTGTGTGTGTGTAATATTCAATGTATATATTTATCCAAACCTGCTTACAATATGACAAGCTTTGAACATCAGTGATCATAATAGAAAGCACCTTATTATCCAAGGTAATATTATATATACGACAGAAGATTAATTTTTATGACGGTTTGAACCGGTTATCTTAGAAAAATTTCATAAATCTCCCTAACTAGTGAGAGAATAGTTAGATTTATACCGTTTCCAAAGGTATTAACGCTATGTGAAATGCAAACAGCCTAATACAAGATTTGAACGCAAGTCGTCATATTCATTTCCTACATGATAACTTACATATACTTTATTCACAGGTCTTTTAACAGCAGACAAATATTTGTTTTGCCAAGCGGAACAACGACGTCAGTGTTTTTTTTTAGAATTTCTATTGAATAAATCCGGAATCAATTTTTTGACTAAATATGTGAATTGTTATCTTGAGCGGGAATTCAGATTACGTGAACGGCGGGGTAAAATTATATTTATTTACTCAATTTAGCTTAGATATGACACAAGGCATGAAGCATGACTCCCTTAATGAGAATGGAACTCACGACTAAGGGTCTACACATCTAAATTGCTACCATTACCTTACCGAAGGTGCTCTGATGCAAGATTATAGCAACCCAGGAAATTTACATCGATAAATCAACTATAATCATTTGGTTGGTTTTACGGCATTTCATCTCGTGTTGAGTAATTGAATGCCGATATCGTTTTTTTTTTATTTTATTTGAAAGCATGTTTGAAATAACTATTCATAATCATTTTGTACAAATTATAGATTTAATAAACTATTATCAAATCAAATAAGTGATGTCATATTTCACATTGGTTGCTATTGTCAGGTTACCGGCCATATAAAAATCCGACCATTCTGAAAAAAAAGAAAGCGGAAATTTTTCCAGGCTGTAGTTGTGTCAGTACTATGGGATAAATGAAACACAATGACTTTAACGAAGCGCTTTGAGTAAAATCTAGGTGAGGACTACACAAAAAACCTGAAAGTAGCACCCTACAAAATAGCAATTATGTGACCACTTGCCTCCCATCTAACAATCCATTCAAATAAGAGCAACAAGACATCCTGGGCACTACTGGAAAATGCAAAACAAACTCATAAGCGATGTTCTTCTGTGGATTCCTATATAGACACACGAGAGATGGCTGGCAAGTAAGGACGTAGATTCATCTGCTATGCGTGGACACTGGATGCAGTCAAGATTACTCACCATGAGAGATAGCTGATAGAGACAGGTGGACAGAGATCCATGCTATCCCAATAACTTGAAGATGATAAATAGAAATATTTTCCGGAGAGTATTCAAAGATTCTATCTAATATTAACAATTTGCAAAACGTTCCATTATATTCTTAAGTAGTAATTTAACATGTAATACAACCATCGGTAATAATGAACTTAGAAGTATTCGCATTGAAGGGGTGGCTTTTTTATTTCCCTGGTCTCTAGAAGTGGCACCCTAGATGCAGCTTATTATAACACGCAGAACATAATATTAACATTGATGAAATGTTATAATATGCAGAGAATATTATGTCTAAAAATTCAGGGAATTTTTGCGCCCAGAGGTTCTTGTGAGCATATAGGAAAGCATTCGACCGTTTTATTTCATGCCGTTTTGGGAGATACCTTTTTTGAGGCTAACGTACTGGGTTTCAAAATCCTACTTAGCGAGTTCGAACTCTAAGAGCGCCATTACGTCCAGTCTCGGGTTAAAATCAATGTGAAAGGTATGAATCCTCTTTTACCCCCAGATAAGTACAACTGCTACAAAGATAGCTTTGGCCCGGGAGACCTGGGTTCAATCCCAGGTCGAGTCATACCAAAGACTTTAAAAATGGAACTTGATACCACCTTGCTTAACACTCAGCATTATAAGGTACGGTTCAAGGGTAAAGTGGAGCAATCCTGGGAATGGAGTAGCGCCCTCCCCTACACCTTGGTGTAGTAGCTATCGAAAAGGGAGCCTTCGGGTCACCCTCGACTATGGTCGCTAACTTTACTTTACTTTATTAAAGAAAAAGCAAAATGTATCTTTTTTCTTTGAAAAGTGGATTGCCAAAGGCATGCTCATTATTTACTTGGTCGCTGCATGGTGTTCATAAGATAAAGGGAATTGAAGAGTTCCAGTTTGAATGAAGAAGACAAGCTTTAAGCACTATGAATCGAAATAGCAAGCACCTTATTAAATCAGATTCTGCAAAATCACAAGAACACTTTACAGATATATCTCTAAATTTGAGGGAT